>JANHFO010004275.1:50342-64516 GCA_032468095.1 Pareas carinatus
CCGCATTCTGGACTAGCTGGAGTCTTCGGATGCATTTCAAGGGGAGCCCCATGTAGAGAGCATTGCAGTAGTCCAGATGAGAAGTGACGAGAGCCTGAGTGACTGTTCGTAGGGAGTCTCGATCGAGAAAGGGGCGCAACTGTCTAATCAAGCAAACTTGATAGAAGGCCCCCCCTGGCGACGGCCATCACATGATGTTCCATGATCAGCCATTCATCCAGGAGGACCCGCAAGTTGCGCGCCCTCTCCGTGGGGGCCAATGTTTCATCCCCAATGACCAGCGATGAATAAGATAATAAAATGTATATTGAATTAGAAAAAATATAGATAAAATGTACAGATTTACAGTTTGAACTTTAAATGAAATATTTTCAACTTTGAGGTTGACTTTATGAATAGTATGAGATATAGCTTTTAAAATACAAGAATTTATCTCAGATTAGAAAAATGAGTAATATTTTTATAGATCTTAAACCTGAATTTTAAATGAAATATTTTTAATATTGGGATTTATTCTATAAATGGCATGGAAAATAATTTATCTTTTAAGAGAGAGGGAATTGAAATTGTATGAACAGGTTACCCTATTTTTCGCACAATAAGACGCACTTCCCCCTCAAAAAAAGTGGGGGGAAAGTGTATGCGTCTTATGGAGCAAATACTCCCAAAAAGCGTGGAAGATCGATCCGTGGGGTGCCAGGAAGGCTCCGATTCAGCCTTGGCCGATCTTTCAGCCTTGGAGGACCTCAGGGAGCGATTTCCATACACCCGGAAATCGCTCCGCAGGACGTTCCAAAGTCCAAGGATCGGCCTGGAGGCCGAAATGGAGCGTTCCAGGTGCCCCGCAGATGCACGGAAATCGCTTCGCGGGATACTCCAATGCCCAAGGATTGACCTGGAGGCTGAATTGGAGTATTCCTGGTGCCCCACGGGTGCACGGAAATCACTCTGTGGGGCGCCGGGAATGCTCCAGTTCGGCCTCCAGGCCAATCCTTGGGCTTTGGAGCGTCCCGCGGAGCAATTTCCGTGCACCCGCAGGGCGCCGGGAATGCTCCAATTCGGCCTCCAGGTCGATCTCCAGACCTTGGATCACCCCGCGGAATGCATCTGGGTGCCGTGCATCTTATGGTCCGGTGCGTCCTATGATGCGAAAAATATGGTGTATATTCAGACAGCATGTTCGTTGAAAAAATGTACTGTTTTAAATATTGTGGGGGGAAACAAAAAACATATAAATAAAAATAAAAATAAGCACTTGCTTTTCCATTTTCCCCTCCTTTCATCCCTCTGTCACATAAATTGTGTCAAAGCTACAAACTGATAGGAATTCAGAATATCCTGTGTTGGTCGGTCTCTTAAAAAGGAACTTCAATTAGTCAAAAATCTTGCTTTAAACTTTATAGTTCAGACATAGTTCACTGCTAAAGACCTCTTCTTGTTGTCTCTGTAAACAGAGATGAACCTAAAGCTATTCCAGATCCTCCTACAAAGGCAGAACAGTTACTATACTCTATTTATAGGATCCAGATATGCTTCCTCAAGGGTATGGTGTCTAGTGTTTCTCCTGCTATCCCTGAGCAGATTTAATTTTGTGATATTTTACTTTCACAACCTTAACAACATTTATCATGGTGCCTTTGCAACATGAAAATGCTGGCACATTCAGAATCTTCAAGGAACATTTTGCTTGCCCAGGATAATTGATATTAATTACCATTGGGTGGGAGACAGAAATGGCTAGAACTATGTCTGGGTAAACATATCTATTTTTCATGAACTGACTTAAAATGATTGAAGTTTGTAAAGGCTGATATCTGATAGCAAAGCGCTAAAACATTGATGATGATGTATTAATATTTCAGGAGAGGCCATACATGTTTTGTGGCTTCCTCATTAAATCTTTAAATATTGTTGGATAACCTTGAAAAGGTGTGTTTACACATTGTTATCTGTTTGTTGCCAAGAGAGATGGGTAGTATTGTAAGAAACATCATTAGAAGCAGTTTTCTTCCTACATTCTCTAAACCAGTAAAAAAAAAATCTTACTGGTGAAGTTGGAATTGAATTATTATACATGTGAAGTTTCATAGCTTGTTGCACAGCGATTTGTGTTGATCACATTCCTTTCATAAAAGAGGTATAAAAAGTAAGTTTTAAGATATCCATTGAGACAATCTCATCTCCCTCACTGGGACTTCATAAAACTGTGTTGTTTCTTGCACCCATTTTTTTCAAGGATGATTTTTCTCAGCCTTCCAGTCTAGCCTACAGACTTGGGATTTCCTAGGCTTTCCTTTTTGAAGTGAGTGTTCCACAGCAAAATCTATAATCTCAGATGGGTCTCGTGCAGAGATATAAGCTCCCCACATTTTTAACTTTATATTTCAAAGTAAATATAGAAGATTAGATTGGATTGGATTGGATTGGATTGGATTGGATTGGATTGGATTGGATTGGATTGGATTGGATTAGATTAGATTAGATTAGATCATGTCAGATCAGATTAGATTAGATTAGATTCCCCATCAGAAAGCAAGATACTCAATATCCATAAAAATAAAGTTATTTATGAACTACTGTACACGTATATTATTATTTGGAAAAGAATTCTACTGCTCCTTCAATTATGAATTCAACCTCTTCCCATGGTTTGTACCACACACCCATTTCAGTTTTCCTGACTTCAGAAATCATAGCAATTTGCATTAGCAACCCTGGTGGCACAGTGATTAGAATGCAATATCACATGCTAATTTTGCCCATAGCCTGAAATTCAATCAGACTAGAGGTTGACTCAGCCTTCCATTCTTCTGAGATCAGTAAAATGAGACCCAGATTGTTGAGGGCACCGTGCACATTGTAAACCACTCAAAGAGTGCTGGAAAGCACTGTGGGGTGGTCTGTACAGTAAGTCTAAGTGCAATTGCTATAGTAGCATGAGTAAAAAACAGATACTGAATTGGATAAGGTAAGATTGTGCCCAGGGAATTCAAATTCATCTTTTCATTTATAACTTTATAATTACTTTTTATATGTGCATTATGTAAAAATAGGATATCAAATAAAATTAAAGATGCCCCTTGCCTTTATTAGGTTCAGACATTTTTACATCGCTCTATAGATTTTTGAGAATTTTGCCAAGTTCAGGAACACCTGTGAGATCATTCTAATTTGTGGCTTTATCATTGATTTGGCCTCCGGAAGCATTAATTCGTCTTTATACTCTGATGAAAGGCCAAGATATATAATCCCTCCATTACAAGTTTGATGGCAATTGTCTGGTGGAATATTTATTTATTTTACCCTGCCTTTATTATTTTTATAAATAACTTAAGATGGGGAACATGCGTACTACTCCAGGGGTCGGCAACCATGGCAACTTTAAGACTTGTAGACTTCAACTCCGAGAATTTCCCAGCCAGCATTGGCTAGGGAATTCCTGGGAGTTGAAGTCCACAAGTCTTAAAGTTGCCAAGGTTGGCGATCCCTGTATTACTCCCTCCTCCTCCTATTTTCCCCACAGCAACCCTGTGGGGTGGGCTGAGACAATGTGACAGACAGTTTCCAAGTCAGCTTTCATGCCCAAAGTGGGTTTGGCACTTACAGCCTCCTGGTTTTTAGTCTAGTTCCTTAAGCTCTAGATAAAACTGGTTCCAAATATAAATTTAGAAAATAACTTTAATAAGACATAAATTACAATAAATTACAATTATCTTTTATGATTTAGCCAAAGTCACCTGGCAATAAGACTGGAAGCTAGAGATGTAATGAATCAAAGAGTTAAAAGCCAGTAATACAACTGGTTCCTCTTTTACATCCACTGTTTTTGTCCTTATTCCCATAAGCAGTACATGAGGGGTAATCTACTGAGTGAAATTATTTTCTACCATAAAAGTAACAAAGCAAAATATAAACAGTATACTTTCCCCCAGTTATACTGTATGCACTGTATCATTTATCACTGCATAATGTTGTCAAATTTTGGTGAGTTTAGCATAGTAAGAAATCAATACATTTTTCCAGATTCTGATACTGGACATAATACACTGTGAAGTTCGGTTAAATCTAATTGCAATAGAACTGCCAAGAGCAAGTTGTTCTTAAATCAGTTCCAAAAATGAAGAATATCTTCCAGTCCAAAAATTCCTAACTTATAGTCAAATGAATGATTTCATTAATTAATTCCAATTAAGGATGTAGCTTTTTAAACACAGTGCAATTAGAAATAAACAATCAATACTGCCATATGCCATAATTAAATAGGACTCTATTCCAGATACTTTTAAACATTCTTATTTGATCTCACTCACTCACACACACACACACACACTCAGTTTCCTTTTCAAAATCATCCCCACAATAGCACTGCTATGCATTCTGAAAATGAATACTAGGCACAATTGAAGCTCAGACTTTCTTAGATGTATTTATCATAGCATCTTTGGGATTAACTTAAATAGTTTACCCTATATATCCAAATGAATTATGAGACCAAGCAGATATGCACACACATGTGCACACATATCCAATATCCCACCCTAGACCTTGGCAAGTTTATCATTTCCAGATCTTGGAATTAGATTTTGATGCAGTTTTTAACTTGTGAATGTCCAAAGGTTTGCAGTGCAAATAGGTGGAGAGTCAGAGTTACGTGTACTATAGATCTACACCCTCTGAATCACTTAATCTGCAACTGTGTGCATTTTAGCAGCTGTATAAGAGTATGCTCTTAAACTGCTACTAACATTTTAGCAGATTAATATTAGGTAGTTTTAGAAAAGCCATTTTACCTTTTTTGGTGAATACAGGAGGGTGACAGCATTGCAAAGTAAGCTGTCCAATGCACAGTTGAATGCATTGCCCCCTCTGGTGGTCACATGTATAGTATCAGTGTGAATAAACAATATGTACAATGTAGTGTACATGTCTACACTACTCTTAAGTGAACAGAGGTCCTGGTCAGTTCAACTGAATTAGACAAACAGAGACAAAGACATCTTGTGAGGTAAATTTAAGGCTTTCACCAAAGATAAATACCTGTTTCTGATTATTTATAAACTCCTCACAAACACAGAATATTTAGAAGTCACTTATTTTCAGAAAGAACTCTTTATATCCTGAACTTAGAATTGCTATGTATTTAATATCTTTACTTTTCAAATTCTCTATTACAGTAATTGTACATTAAGCCAGTTTGTTGTGATTTTACCAGACTCTTGTTCAAAAGTCTAAAATTGTAGGGCAAACAATTAGAACATCTAGGGTGATGCCATCACGGTAGTTAAATGTTTTAAATATCTAAATGTAGCATCTTTGCCTAAGACATTCAGCCATCTTCTATAGTGTGAACAGTACAAAAAAATACTGCAACTACCTTAAAGCTTTTTAGTTTGAAAAGTAGTTTCTACCACAAACTACAGCTAGTCCTCAGTTCATTGGTTTAGAAAATGTTTGAAGTTATGAAGAAAGTCCAATCCTTGAAATGAAGACTGATTCTTTTACCTATGACTGTTGCAGCATTTCCCATGGCCACATGATCAAAATTCAGGGAATTGCCAACAAGCTTGTATTTTTAATGCTTACAGCATAATGGGGGGGGGGGGGAGTCCCATGATTGCCATTTACAAACTTCCCATATGGTTTCCAACAAGCAAAGTAAATGGTAAGAGCTGAATTCGCTTAACAACCATTTGATTTATTTATAACTGTGGTGTTTTACTTAGCAACCACAGCCAAAAAAAGGTGGCAAAATTGGATGTGATTCTTTTAATGAATGCCCATGCTTAGCAAAAGCAGTTCCAATCTCAATTACGATCATAAATCAAGGATTATTTATGACTACAATTATCAAGTAGCCATGGTGATACAGTGGTTAAGATGAAGTATTGCGGGCTAATTCGGCTGACTGCCAGAAGTTTGATTGCCATTGGCTCAAGGTTGACTTAGCCTTCCATCTTTCCAAAGTCAGTAAAATGAGGACCCAGATTGTTGAGGACAATATGCTGACTCTGTAAACTGTTTAGAGAGGGATTTAAAGCACTATGAAGTGGTGTATAAGTCTAAGTGCTATTCTACTGCTATTTAAAACCATAATCTGAACTATTTTTCTCACCCAAATATTTCTGAGGGCCTTATTTCAATTCTAGAAGGGTACTCCTATCATGTCTTGCATCTTGAAGTTGATCCATCCAAGTTGGGAATTGGTGCTTTGCTAGTAGTCTTTGAAGTATTTATTTATTTATTAAATTTGTTTGCTACCCATCTTACTACAAGGCAACAGGTTTATTGCCAATGGGACTGGCTTCCCAGTTTCCAATAAATTTTATTCAGGTTGGTAGGGCACTTTTTTAGAATAAGCTGCAAGGTTATTTGGACACCAAATGGTAAAATAAGTTGAACTTCATCTTGTAAAGTATTGGATGTGAATCAGAGTTTGTAGCTACCTAAATGTCATGTTGTATCTTAGAGCCTCTTCTGAAAAGCAGTTTTAACAGAACCCCCTGGAATAGCAGCACTGCTCTACTTCCACACCTGCAAAGTCATGGAATCAATCATCAACCAATTCAACTCCCCTAATAGTCAAACAACCTAGTCTCTAACTATCAGTTTGGCTTCAGGAAAATGAGCTTTATGTCCTGTAATCTACAACTCCTACACTGCAAAAACATTTGGACTACACAATTTGATCAGGGCAAAGCAATAGATACAATTTACATAGACTTCAGCAAAGTCTTTGACTCAGTGGTACATGACAAACTACTGTTAAAACTATGCTCTTACAGTATTTCTAGATCACTACATAAATGGATAGCTGAATTTCTATCAAACAGACAACATGTAGTTAAAATATGGAGTGTCATATCAAACCCTGCACCAGTTAATAGCGGTGTCCCCCAAGGCAGCGTTCTAGGACCCACGCTATTTTTAATCTACATAAATGATCTTTGCAATCATATCAAAAGCAACTGTGTCCTCTTTGCTGATGACATAAAACTATTTAACACCACTGACAACACTGCTGTCTTACAATGTGACCTTGACTATGTGTTTGAATGGTCAAACAATTGATAACTTCACATCTCAACCAACAAATGCTCTGTCTACATTGGTAAAAAGAATAAGAACACTAAAAACAAACTAGGTGGATACAACCTCAAAGACAACCTTCACTCTGTCAAGAACCTAGGAGTACTCATTTCAAAAGATCTAAGCATCAGAGCTCACTGTAACAGCATTGCCAAAAAAGCATTAAGAGTTGTAAACCTAATTTTGTGAAGCTTCTTTTCTGGTAATATTGAACTGCAAACCAGGGCATATAAAATCTTTGCCAGACCTATTCTAGAATACAGCTCATCTGCTTCATATTTTATGAAAAGGGAACTCCATTCCTCAGCCCGCAACAGAACACCTTATGCCACTAGACTTGAAATTCTGGATCTAGAAAACTTAGAGCTACACCGTTTAAGGTCTGACCTAAACTTAGTACACAAAATTGTCTGTTGCAATGTTCTACCAATCAATGATTACTTCACTTTCAATTACAATAATACACAGGCTAACAACAGATACAAACTCAAAGTAAACCGCTCCAGACTTGATTGCAGAAAATATGACTTTAGTAACAGAGTGGTTAATGCCTGGAACTCATTACCTGACACTGTCATTTCATCCCCAAACCCCCAAATCTTTAACCTTAAATTATTTACCATGGACCTCACTCCACACCTAAGAGGTCTATAAGGGGGTGTGCATAAGTGTACTAGCGTGCCTACCATCCCTGTCCTACTGTCCTCATTTATTTGTACTCATTTATTATTATGCATATGCTTATACCTACATGTTTATATAGTATATTCCTACTTATACTTGTTTTTCTCATATATGCTTGACTAAGGATGGTGCAATGGTTAAAAGCAGCACTGCAGGCTATTTCTGCTGACTGCCATCTGCCATTAGCCATCAAAGTTCAGCATTTCGATTCTCACTGGCTCAAGGTTGACTCAGCCTTCCATCCTTCCGAGGTTGGTAAAATGAGGACCCAGATTATTGGGGGCAATAGACTGACTATATAAACCACTTAGAGAGTGCTGCAAAGCACTGTTAAGCGGTATATAAGTCTAAATAATAAATAAATAATAAATAACATTCATCAGATCAAGGGAAACTTAGTCAAATGAAGGTCTAGGTAAGATCTTCTCAGTTGAAGAGCCTTCTTTGAAGGAATAGAAATACAAAGTTTAATCATTCATGAAATTTTAGTAAATTTTTAAAAATAATAATAAAGGTACACTAAGATTGGAGAAAGCCGCCTAATCCGATATTAACTTTCAGTTGCTCTCCAGGGTTTTACACAGAAGTAGAAAGGTGTGGATTTTGCTTTATTACAGATAATAGAGTTCCTTATGAAGTTTCTTGACTGTTCAGCCTGAAGTGGACCCCTCTGATTTGAGTGTGAAATTCTAGGAGAATTTTTTTTTTGTCTTCCATACACCTGAAGAAAAGATTTTCTGATTTTGCTTTGAATATTATTTTAGACTGTAATCCTGTCCTGATCCAAATTTGAGAAATACATTGCCAAGTGAACGTGTGGTGCTAGATGAAATTTCAGTTTCAATTCTGGAATGATTTGGGATTGCCTATGTGTGCATGTGTCTAGTGCTGTTTGGAAGAACTCTTTATTAAATTTGATCTTGAATCTTTAGGTGAATGTAATAATTCTACAGAATATATTAATTCCACAGTGCATAGAATTAAAATTAGTTGCGATTCTGGACCTTCATCTCTTTGGACTGTCTCACACAAAGCTATATGACCTTCAGATCTTTATGTATTATGGTTTTTACCATAACTGTGCAGTACCAAAGAGGACAAACCTTGCTTCAATATTAACTGGATGCTGCTTTTTCTCTGTGTCTCATTTTTATTTTCTGTTATTATTAAATCATGGCAATTGATGGCTTCTTGAAAAAAATCCACACCAGCTCCCAAAATACTTAAAATCCTGAACAGTAAGAATTTTGATATATGTTCAATTCTGGAAACTATTTGAAAAATCATCAGAACACTAATCTCTATTAAGCAATGTTTTATGAAACATTACTTTTCATAATTCTTAATATTGTTTCTACAGATGTATTTTTCTTCATTAAGTGATTTCCCCCCCACCCCCAATGGAAAGTCTCTGTTCAGTGTCTGGGAGACTTAGATAAGAAAGTCTAAGAGCCATGAAATTATACTTTTGATTTTTGAGTCACTAGCCTTGAAAATAAATGTTTCTCTGTTAAGATCATTAGGACGATACATAGGGTGGAAAGAAATCATTAAATACTTCATTGGAGAATTAGAATTGAATTGGGTCCTGGTGTGCATCTGGCAGATGATACAATTCTATTATTCAGCTAATATTTAGATCAGCCCATGTACATCCAGGTTTGATGTTGTCAGATCCATATTGAAACCCATGACACTTTGGAAATTCATCACTGATGTATGAAACACAGCATACCCGCATGGGGTGGGTTGTTGGATGGTTTTACTGCTGTTACAGCAGTTTATTTTTAGGAATTAATAAATGAAAGTAGTAAAAAGAAAAAAGGACTCATCTTTACATCATCCTTTAGTCAACCAGTAGAATTGGGATAAGTATAAATATGAATGAGCAGCAAGAAACACGGAGGTAGATCAATGATAAATGCACGCAAAGTCTTATAAGTCTTGAAGCTGGAATGGGTGAATCTGGACCCTCCATAATGTTTCACAATGGATCTTCAGGAATAGTTCAAGAAGACTCGTAGCTGGAAGAGAAAACACGAAACTACCACAGACCTGTTAAAACAATCCAAACAGTCATTGGGTTGTAGCCACAAGATACAGAAAACTCTGTTGCTACTAACTAGTAGCCCTCTGAGTTTTTGAAGTCCAGATCTGGTAGCATAAAGGAAAAAGAGTTGGAGGGCAGTGACTAAGGGCTCATTCTCAGTTTGCTACCTCTTCTTTTACAGCAACTATTATATTTCAACTAATAGTAGTGCTGGTGTTTTATATGCTTTTTTTTCTTCTTCTCCAAAGCTTGATATGCTATAGATTGCATTTCCCAAAGCAATTATTTTAAAATAAATACTTAATGTTCAGTCCTAAGGTAGTTGCCAGTTTCCTGGAGCTGCCAGCAGTCTTCCCTCCAATCTGTGTGGGCTGACAGGAAACAAAAGAACAGTGTTGATTGGTCAGTCTCCTGGTGGCGCCCTCTTTAAAAAGAGACCTGTCCAGGAGCTATGTGTCTTTATTGAAATAAAGCTTTGTTTGTGTTCACAATGACTCTCATCCCGTCATTGGACCAGATCTTACACTGGTGATGATGGTGGAATCGAAGGAGAGATAGAACCGATCGCAAGGTGAGCTGAAAGAACTACAGAGCCTTCTGACCCGACGGATGAGTGGGAATCGAACTGTAATACTATTCAACTATAACAGCAGACATCTCAATGATCCACCCACCAATGCCATTTGATCCAGTAAAAAAGCACTGGGATGCATTCATGACCTGGTTTGACTTTTTTATGGAAGCTCACGACCTTCCAGATATTTCAGACAAAAGAAAGAAAGTCCTATTCCTGAGCCATTGTAGGCACAAGGTTTTTGACACAGCACAGAGCCAAATACAGTTCAGGCAATACCCTGGAAACACCTCCTGGATGCGCTAAAGGCTCACTATGCCCCGGCGCTGTCCAAATTCATACAGCTGTGCGAATACCAGCACCAGATGCAAAGAGATGGTGAGCCGATAAGTCAATATATCACAGCCCTTAAGAAAGCAGCCATCCATTGCCAATTCCAAAATCTAAACAACAGCCTGTTTGATCAGTTAATTTTCAGTGTACTAGATGTCTGGTTACAACAGCGATTATTGGCGAAAACCAGACTGACCTTGTAAGTCACCCTGGATGAAGCAAGAGTGGCAGAGTCATCCAACACTGCAGCCAAGTCACTTCAAAAAATTGTGGGAGTACAAACAGAGAAGCTTCCAAGTCTTTTGGACTCGATTGGTTCATCTCCTAGGGGCTACCAGCGTCTATGCCATCAACAGCAACTGGAGCGACAACTTGATTCTCGAGTTCCAGGATGGTTTTAGCTCAGACTTGGGCAAGTACTGGGGCACCCCCATTTCAATTAGTTTAGATCCCAAGATAGCACTTATTTGATTAAAACCTAGAAGGGTCCCATTCGCATTAAAGCCAAAGATAGATGCAAAACTGGATAATATGATCAAACAAGGTGTCTTAGTGCCTGTGGATCACGTGAAATGGGAAACCCCCATAGTCACACCAGTAAAGGGAGATGATTCGGTAAGGATATGTGCTGACTACAAATGCACACTGAACAAAGCTCTCCAGAGCTGCCTGCCCAGTGCCGGTAGTACAATATTTGTTACACTCCCTGGGGCCTGGGCAGATATTCACAAAACTAGATCGCAGGTCTACCAGCAATTGCAAATAGATGCCGCCACGGCCAAAGCACAGACTCACAGGGGTGCCTTTAAATGCATTAGTCTGCAATTTGGAATCAGCATTGCCCCAGGAATTTTCCAGAATGTAATGGAATGATTACTGTCTGAAGTTCCTGGGATAATACCCTATTTTAATGACATATTGATTACTGCCATGGACAAGGAACAATTGCTATCACGACTAAGGGCAGTCCTCACCAAATTTAGGGAAGCAGGACTAAAGCTGAAGCAAAACAAAATGAAAGCAAAATGAAAAATAAGGGTGCCAAAGGTAGACTTCCTGGGATTTAGAATTGATTGTAAAAGTATTCACTCCAAAGCTGACAAAGTCGGAGCCATTAGAGAGGCTCTGGCACCCACGAATAGAACTGAACTTCATGCATTTCTAGGCCTCCTTAACTTTTATAGTAGTTTTCTAAATCACAAGGCCACAGTTGCTGAGCCATTGCATAGGTTGCTGGCTAAAAACCATCCTTGGGTTTGGGGCCAGAAGGAGGATGCTACGTTTACTGTCATAAAGAACCTCTTGTCTAATTATAGTTTCCTCATTCAGTATATAAACATACTCCGATTAGTCCTGGTTTGTGATGCATCCTCCTTTGGAGTGGACACCATTCTAAGTCACCGGCCTCCAAATGACAAAGAAGCACCTATTGTTTTCTACTCATGGATCCTAGTGGCAGCCGAATGAAACTACAGCCAATAGATAAGGAGGCACTTGCATTGATAGCCAGCATAAAGCATTTTCATGAGTTCCTGTTCGGCAGACATTTTGACCTGATAACAGATCACGAGCTACTTCTAGGTCTGCTGGTCGGAGATTGGCCCAACCCCCCTGCCTTGTCCCATCATTTCACACAGTGGACTATTTTCCTTGAGCTTATTCCTACTGCCTGCTCCACTGACAAGACATGATTGTTGGACACGCGGATGCTCTCAGCTGGTGCCTGCTGCCAGTTTTGGACAACGACACCCTGGCCAATAATCTGGTCATGCTAATAGACTACTATGAGGCAGGACTAGTCACATCAACTGAGGTGGCTAAGCATTCTGCTGTGGACTGCACCTTGCGTACTATACTAGACTGGGCTTGGAGGGTTTGACTGGTGGGCAATTTTAATTTTCAGTGCTGGAAGGGTGCTTACTATGAGGGAAAGGGTAGTGCTACCACAGAAACTGCGCACCAAAGTTTTGACAACATTGCATGAGGGCCATCCTGGCATCGTCAAAATGAAAGCATTGGTACGGAGCTACGTTTGGTGGCCCCACATAGAGAAAGACATATAGGACTGGGTTTCCAGTTGCAGCCTGTGCTAAGAATTGCACTCAGTGCCACCCAAAGCCCCTGCTCAGGTCACCATGTGCAAGAATACACTTTGACTTTTCAGGACATTTCATGGCCAGACCTTTCTGGTGGTGGCCATTGCATTTTCTTGGTGGCTCAAAATTAAACTCATGACTACAACTACTATTGAGGTCATAATAAAAGTCCTGGACAGTCTTTTCGTGACTCATGGATCACCCAACATAGAAGTTTCTGACAATGGGCCACAGTTTTCGATGTTGGCATTCAAAGAATACTTGGGGGGATTGAGGATCCACCACACCTTAATAGCCCCCTTTCACCCAAGCTCTAACGGAATGGATGAACACATGGTGCATTCAGCTTGGGCAGGCTGGAATCCAGGAACTGGCAGGACTGGAAGAATAAGTTTTTCTCCTGGCAACACATTACTCCCAGTAAGTCAACAGGTCAGAGCCCTGCAGAGCTGTTAATGGACAAAAAGCTCAGATCGGTGTTAGACCAATTACACCTCTCCTATGTCCCAGAGGGGAGGAAGCCCAGGACTAGGAATGCCTGATATTTTAAATTGAGTGATTATGTGCATGCCAGGAATTTTGCAGAAGGACTGAAATGAGTCCTGGGCACAATTGAGAAAATTACTGGCCCACAATGTTACGTAGTCCGTCTACTAGATGGTAAAATATGGCAGTGCCATATTGACCAATTATGTGGCAAACCTCAGCTGCAGTCAACATTACTAAATTCAGACCAAGTAACCCAAACATTCTTCCTTTCTCAGAATTCAGGGGGCCCGATGATGCGGAGGACTTACCAGAAGGAACGGAGATCCAGTGATGAGCTGGCAGCGACCTGTCCACAGCCGAGGTGGAGGGTCACACCTGGAGTTTTCCAGGAGCTTTCCATTGAGAACTCTGGAACCTGCAACAGACACAAACTCCCCAGCTGTTGCTTCCATGCAGAATGAACTGTGCAGGCCCAGTCAGGTCTGTAGAGGCCCCGCCCATCTGGATGATTACGTTTGCGTGAACATGAAATCATGTGAGGGAAAGGAGTGTTAAGTCCTAAGGTAATTACAGGTTTCCTGGAGCTGACAGCAGCCTCCCCTCTGATCTGTGTGGGCTGACAGGAAACAAAAGAACAGTGTTGATTGATCAGTCTCCTAGTGGCACCCTCTTTAAAAAGAGAGCTGTCCAGGAGCTATGTGTGGAAGTCTGTATTGGAATAGAGCTTTGTTTGTGTTCACAACAACTCTCATAATAATAATAATAATAATTTTATTTCTATCCCGTCTTTCTCCCGAAGGACTCAGGGCAGCTTACAGGCAATATTAAAAATACAATATACATATATAAATTAAGAACATTA
>JANHFO010004275.1:97927-109876 GCA_032468095.1 Pareas carinatus
ATTATGTGTTTTTTATATATTCCCTCCTTTTTATTTTATGTAGTGTATGTGTAATAAAACTGTTTAATAAAAAAAAAAGAAGAGGCTGGACAGGCACTTGTCTGAAATGGTATAGGCAGGGTCATCCCAAGTATAAGCGGAGCCTGGTGCAAAATGTCTCCTGCGGATGTCTCATACATGACCTTGGCAAGCGCAGGGCGGAGCTATTTATTAAAACCAACTAGGCCCAGCAAGGCCTTGGCAAGCGCAAGGCCTTGTGCAGTTGCACCGTTTACACTGCCCTTCCGCCGGCCCTGGGTTTAGGGTCTCCTTCTTGTGCAGGGTGCTGGACTAGAGGACCTTCAAGGTCCCTTTCAACTCTATTCTGATTGATTGAATTACCAAATAAGTCACCATTATATACATTCCTAGCATCTACTGTCAGTAGTGCCTGTCCTACTTCATCCAATTATTGGGAATCTTCTAATTCTGAGATAAAGTAGTATATGTATTAGGGCAGATCTGCTGAGCATTTACTTCTTTCTGACTCTTTTTGATAAATAGATTGTGAAATGTGGCAAATCTTTCTTGAAATCTGCTAACTTTTATCTCTTTGCATCACTCTGGTACAAAAAGGAGAGATCTGCTAACACATTTTCAACACAGAATGAATGGGAAACAAATTTCAGAGGCTTCATAATCACTCAGTTATCAATCTATATATTGATTACTTATACTCAGCTTTTCTGAGACCTAATCTGAGTACGTCTTCTAGGCTGAAGGTCTTCCTTTTAAAGATAAATATGGAGCAGTGGTGGAGACTTCATTCAGGAATGACATCTTGCATTTTATCAAGTCTCCACCTGACCCCAAATTTCATCAGTTTGTGCACCCTAAAACTTAAAACATCTGTTTACTCAGGAAGACAATCTAAGTGAGTGAAGGAAGATAATCCACGCTAGTTTCTTTAGACATGTTATCTGTTTATATGTACATGTTGAAAAAGTATCACATATGCTACTTGAAACCACTTCTATACATTAATTGAACAGTCTGCATCAAACCGATGTAACCGCAACTTGCTTTGGGTAGGCATTAAGGTGAGATAGAGTAGCAGGCACAATATATACATTGTGTACTATGTACAGATAATCAATATGTGGTAGTCAAGGATATCGACAGTCTCCAGGCAAGATGGTATGTGACTTGAGAACATCTTCAGGAAAGCTATAGTTTTCTTTTATTCCACAATTTATTCCACAATTTTGTATTTCTTCTCACAATTTTCTTTCTAGCTTTGAGATTTGGAAATTGCACATTGTTAATATTTCTTCATCAACAGCTGTCCTACTTACATTGCTGGTCATTATTTTTCTCATGGTTTTCTACTGCTGTACCCTCAAGTCATTCTTCCAGCTATATCCCCGCCCTATGGTCTCATTTTGCTGTGTATTTGGAGAGGTTTCCTGCTGATAGACAGAGTTGTTAGCTCCTTTGTTTATTTTCTATCCAATATTGTATTGGATTGGGAAGAATAAATATAGTGTAGGGATTGGAGGCACTAGACCAAAGGATATCTATCTGTTTACTGGTAAAACTCTTGTGGTCATGATCTTTAACTGGGTAAAACAGTGCAAAATGAAACAACAATTTTTGAATCAAATGGGCTAACTCATAGAATGTATCCAAAATCTTGGACCCATGACACCCGAAGAAATGAAATTTGGGTGAAATTGCGGTTGTTTCAGTGCTACTAGCTGCTGACTCCATGACAGTTTCCCAGCCAGTCTCACAATTCCTTTCCCCCTCTCTCACCCAGAAACAGCTAGTGATGTGCCAGACGGGAAGGGAAGGTAAAGAAATAGGGTGAAAAGAAAGGAAGGAAGGAAAATTTCTAAGACTCTCCGCACACTTCCCACAAGAAAATTCAATGGAGAGGGCTGGCGCAAGTCGGAGGTCACTCCTGGTACACTGCTGTTTTGCCTACCCATGGCCATTCTATGTTTTGGTGAGGAAATCCATGATAAAAAATATCTCTAAAACAATGATCCAGTGAAGCACAAGTTGTCTAGTTCAAATTAAATTTGCTCTATATGAATTTAAATGTCAGTTTGAAATAGGGTTTTCAGAATTATTATTAACATACCTTTAGTACTGGAAATGAGAGAGATTAAAACACCTTGTTTGTAGATATTCATCAACTTTTTTTTATTTTTCCACCCCAATGATATTTTTTCCACTTCTCTAGGGGAAAATACTTAGGTAGGGACTCAAAATGTTGATGACTGCTCTAATTCCATTTCCTCCTTTCTCCCATATGTGCAGTTCATCCTTTGCTTCCCAGTGCACACAGAAATGGACACAACATGAGGGGAAAGCAGTAGAATACTTAAAAACATAGCAATAGCACTTAGAGTTATATACCACTTCACAGTGCTTTACAGCCCTCTCTAAGAGGTTTACAGAGTCAACATATTGCTCCCAACAATCTGGGACCTCATTTTACTGACCTCATGATGGAAAACTGAGTCAAACTTGAGTTGGTCAGGATCGAACTGCTGGCAGTCAGCAGAATTAGCGTACAATACTGTATTATAATCACTTTACCCTCATGACTCTTAATAGACCTTTTGTTATTTTGTTATTTTGTTACACAAAGGAAATTACAGATGCTTTCTGTGCCCACTGCTGATAAAGGGACAGAGAGAATCTCAGGAGATGCACTCTGCATGCTTTCTCTTCCTCATTTTTCCAAAGAGCTACAGTAAGGCTGAAATGGTTCATTGTCAGCCTCACATTTTCCCACTCATTATCTACTTAATTTTAGGTCCAAAGGTTCGTAGAGGTGTGTTAGATGGACCTTTTTATATCTGTATCTTTTGCTCCAAAATTAAGGGTCTCTTTTATTTTATTGCCACATACTGTGTGCCTTTGAATATAAAATCAAAATTACCCAATATAATATGCATTAGATGATTAACTGTGTCACATAACTTTTTGGGTCTAAATACATCATTTGACTTTCAAGATTTTTTATTCTACGAGATTACCATTTTTTGCTTAAACCTTTCCATCTGATCCTACCAATAGACTGCCTTAGTCTTTTAACTACTGGATATTCCTATGTATTAAAATATGCTTGTTGTGCATTTAAGATCAGATATTCCATTTTATGAAACCTCTGAGTCATTTTCTTAATTGCTCTATTAGTCAGCAAGCTGTATTCTTGCAAAAACAAATTAAGCACTTACAAGTTGTCTCTCTGAGAATGGATATTCCTTTGATCTTTTTTTTCTGATTGAATACATCTGGAGTGATCCCAAATCTGCTTCAGGATTGCAATGACATACTGCTGAGACACTACACCAGATGTTAGCTCTTTCGTTTACATTTAATTCCACCAAGTGCTTAACCACATTTGGAACTTTAATCACCTAAATTGTTCCAGTGAAACAGCGCAGGTAATTGTTTCTTATTTCTGGCTTTCCTTTGGAATGAAGACTGGCATTAAGATTAGCGCCATCAGTAACTTCTGCCTGCTCTGATTTTTTTCAAAGGCCAATTATGATCATTTCTACTGAATCATGACTCCTTTCCTTTGGATGATTTTCCCAGCAAACTGATGCATTTTCGGTTTATAATGGACAAGTAAATCTAGCCATGATAAATTAGGCACCCCTCTTGTTAGCTGGACGAATAATGAAACTGGAGGCTTCATCACATTTTTGCTCTGTGCCGATCACTGAGATGGGGAAATCTAGTAAGCCAGTCTCCGTTAGTCATCCTCGTCCAGTGTCCTAATCCCACCTTTATCGCCAGGTGTTAGCTGGACGAATAATGAGACTGAGTTTCAGGATGCAACTAACCAAAATGTTTATTAACAGTGAAACACAAGCAACTGAACTCCTGCAGCGACAAAAGCCAGTTGCTGCCTTTTTATACTTGGTGCAGCTTCGCGCATCTTAGCCAATCAGCAATAACCTATTATTTCTTGCTTCCTGATCAGCCCACACAGACTGGAGGGATCTCTCTCAGCTGCCTCCAGGAAGTCTGATAAATGTCAAGTATAAAACACCTCTCACCATCTTTTCCTCTCTTGTGTCTCCCAATTTAGTTCATATATTTCTCAGTTTTTACCTCCTGGAAAACATTCAATAACCATCTCCACCTATGCTTCCTAATAACAAAATCATTTAAAAGTACTTACAGAAACAATAAAGATAAATGCCCCTTTAGAGTCCAACTTAATGTTGAGTGACTTTGTAGACATGTCCATGTCTGCTTAGGAGCATTATGGGAGGGTTTGCTCCACCTGTGTAGAACAATTTCAGCAACCTTATCAGCTTCATATTGTAGATATGACCCTGTATCCACAAACACATTCACATGTATACATGCAGAAAGCTTCTTTTCTCTCCAATCAACTCACTAAAACCATGCTGGCTAGGTAAAAAAAACCATAGAAGCTATCTAATCCTGCTCCATCTTGGCATAAAAATTTGCAGCCGCTTTTGATCCTAGGGAAGGCACATTTTCTTTCAATGGCCAATAATTGCAGTTTTATCAGTACAAATAATTGCTCTGACTGTTCTAGCTTTAGTTTCAAGAGAGGTGAGTGGTACATTTTCATGTTGTAACTTGGCAGAGATTCTAAAATATCAGAAATAGGTCCCAAAGTGTTGTGTGTAATCTGTTGATCTAGAAATCTGTGCATACTGGTTTTCTTTTGTATCAAGGTGAACTTGTTGTTTTTTTAAAAAAAGTATGCAAATTTGTCTGAGCTTTGCATAATGATGAGGAGCAAGAAAACACTTCTGGGAAAAGAAGAGACAAACAATAATTTACTTATTCTGGCCAGTAAGTGGAATGACTGCTAATACATGGTGGTTCATAGAGGAAACAAAAGGATAATTAATTTAAATTCATTACTAGTCAAGAGTCATTTAGGTCAATGTTTTTTTAGTCAGGTTTCAAGACTACCATCTTCCTATAGTTGCCTACAATAAACAATAATGTTCTGTAAAATGATGGCTATATTCTATATCAAGCCTTATGCCTTTACAAAGGAATGTAGGCTTTTATAGGCTTACTATTGGCAATGGATTGAACATGTTAGGAAACAGGCTGATGTACTTATTTGTGGAGGCCAACAAATAAGCTATTAGAACAAAGGAGCTTGTGTTGACTTCCACATTTAGTTTCATCAAATTTAGTCTAGTGTTGAGCATTCCTTCTCTTCTTTGGATGTGAAAAAAGAATGCTACTGTCAAGCCCTTCTACATTAGGCTGCTAACCAGATGAAATAAACAATCCAAAACGAACGTTTGTTCTTAAAGGCTATTTATTTTCTAGGGAGCGGACTCAGTAGGAAGGACAACCTAATACAAGGTCCATGTTCAAACTGAGGTTCTCTGGGTGGATCTTTCCCACGGCCAGAATCTGCATCTCCACCTCCTCTCCTCATCACGCGCTCAGCCACATAGTTAAGGGAATTGACAGCTACTTTGGAAACCACCATCTCCATAACTATCTCCATAACATCCCTTTTGCCTTGCCTTTAAACGAGGCTGGTAGAAAGGGAGCCATTTAACCAATGCTGCTGTTGGGGGAACAAGAAGCAATGAAGTGGAAGGAGACTCTTCCTCTCTGCTGGTTCTCTTTCTCTATACCTGGCCAGGCATAGATACTCCACCTCTCCTGCTCCACTTCAAGTGCAAAGGACATGAAGAGGAGAAGAGGATTAAGAATCCCCTTTTGATGGGAAAAAGAAAAGGCATGTAGGATAGAAACAAGAAGACGTTCTAAGAAGTGAATATTTCCCTGATCCTAAAAATAAATCTTTCTCAAAAAAAGTTCTGTCTTGCAATCAAAGAAGAAATGTGGAGACATAGCGTCTATGTCTAAATGGGAGGGAAGGAATGGTCATGTAAAGAGTCTATTGAAGCCCTGAAGATACTGGCTTCAGAGCATCCTCCTCCATGCAACACAGAAAGCTCATTGAAGTATTGTGGGACAAAAGAGGCTGGAGACATAGGTGCTCCAAAAACAAGCTTTTATTTAACTATATAACAGTAAGAAGTCCAGGAGCAGGGAAACCCCTGCTGCTGTCTTTTATACTTGGTGCGCCTAAGCATGCCTTAACCAATCAGAATTTAACAGACTATTTTTTACTCTTTTAGGACAACCCACAGGGACTGGGAGACTTGCTGTCTTCGGCTCCAGGAAGTCTGGTAGGTCCCAGATATAACACTCAAGGAGGGGTTCTCACATTGTTCAAAGTTTTCCCACTGGATCGACTTGTTCTACTTTCAGTCTGTCTTTGTGGAAGGCTGGCACAGAAGTGACTCTTTATTAAAGAGCCCTGGTGGTGCAGTGGTTAGTGTTAGGGTTATATATGGGTTGTGGTTCCTTTAATAACTTAACTGGTTGGTTTACAAAATGGCTGACTAGCTGACCATGCTGAGTCATGCTGAGGCATGCTAATTGCCTAGAACCAGGATGCTGATTATAAAAGGAGGAGACTTGAGAACATTCATTCTCTCTATGACTTTCTACAGCTCTCATCATCTCTGCTTTGCTCCTGTGTTTAATCCTGTGTATTGCTGTTGAAGATTGCTGACTAACCTGGTTAGTGGAATTGCTGGTGAAGATTGCTGACTAACTTGGTTAGTGAATAGAATGCTTGATTGTGTATGAAAACTGGACTGTTGACTCTGAAGATTGGACTGTGCTTATATTTCTGTATATAAAGACTTTTGCACCTATTGTATTCTGTGTCTTGTATCTAATATTGGTTATAGGCCAAGGGTGCTAACACTATACTTTTAAGGAGCTTGCTTAAGGTGGGTGAGTGAGTTAGACTGTACCTTCTAACTTTGATACCAATAGAAAATAATATTTGTAGCTCAGGGTTGGACTGTGTAGTCCTTCATGCTCTCTGAACTTACCTTAGCCTTAGCTAGTCTTATACAAGGCCAGCCAGCTGTATATAAACAGAGCAAGTCCTACTCCCTACTCCCTTCTAGCACTGTTGTTACTTAGTTGGGTAATGAAATATCTGCAAAAAATAATAGCAGAGAGTTCAGAGAACACCATGAACTCCACATTGTCTGATGTTCCTGTTCCTACTGTGCTATATGTGCCTATAATTTCCTAATGATTTAAGCAGAGCAGTAAAACGTCCACAACTGTGAAAACTCCTCTTAAAGTCTTCTACAGACAGCTTGTCTAGAATAAATCATATGAGATTGGAGAGAAATCCCGCTTGAGAGATTCTCTTGAGGAAACACCTCCTGAACTCAGGATCAGCTTCTGTGTTACAGTAAATTATGCTCTGAACCAACAATATTTCTTGGAATCATTATAAACTAGTCTTATGAACTCACAAATGAAATCTATACTATGAAAAAAATGTTCTAAAATGATTATTACAGCTCTCCTAAAATAAAGTCAAGAGCAGATGTGCTTGCAAGTGAGTAAGGATCTTTCATGTTCCTGACACAAAGTATGGAATCTTTTTCCAGAGGCCTTCAATGAAATGTGGATATTTTAACCAAAATACCAAAGTGCTAAAACTGACAAATGGATTGCAACTCACAACAGTTCATTTAGTGATTGTTTAAAGTTACAACTGCACTTTAAAAAAGTGGCATGAGTGATTTTCACACTTACGACCTTTGTTGCATCCCCATCATCACAGCATCAAAATCTGGATGCTTGGCAACTGGTTCATATTTATGACCGTTGCAGTGTCCTGTGGTCATGTGATCGCCTATTGCAACTTTCTGACAAGCAAAGTCAATGGGGAAGCCAGATTCACTTAACAACTGCAGTAATTCACTTAACAACTGTGACAAGAAAATGGGGCAAAATTTCCTTAACAAATGTCTCACTTAGCAACAGAATTTTGGGCTTAATTGTGGTCGTAGGTCAAGGACTACCTGTATGATGTTACTGTCAGCTGTGATTTTCTACTGTTTCTTTAATTTAGGAGTGCAAGCTGGTCCTTTTACTACTCTTTGATTTTGTTTCTGTTTGCAGGCATCTATGTTTTCATAAACACTCATGTAGAATATTTTCTCTAACTCTTTCTATCATCCAGTTCTCAGGCATTTGTGGTGGTGAGTGTGACTCTCACATGCTTTCTCTATCACTAATGTTCAGTGAGGACTTGAATAGACAAGAGATGGTAGTTAATTTGTCATTGCTTTTTAAGGAATACTTCTGAAAAAACAATACAAGAGTCTTGTAAGGACTAACACATTTATTGTGTCACTAGCTGCCGGTACCTGTGCTCCGCTACGGGTATTACCAAGAAAATTGAATGTTGGTAAGAAAATAGAAGAATGTAATCTGTGAAGCTACTGGAAATTTTAAACTAAGATACTATTGAAGCTTTTAGGGCTGAAGATAATCAAAGTGGTCAATTTCAAAAATAATAATAATTTATTTCTCAAACAACGTGTTACATTTTACATTGACATCCCCGCCTCCGCAGTTTTTCTCTCATTTTATCACTCCCAGCCCCGTCCCCAAATTAGAGCCTGGGCCTCCATCTTTCCCCACCCTCAGACCATGCTTTTCAAACCTCATTATCATAAATAACACCCCCCCAATATTGTCCCCCTTAATCCCCTCACCATTACATTCAGCTCTGCCATTTGTGGTTCCCTACCCAAATTTTATTCCCCATGCGGTTCCTCCTCCCACTTCGCCTCCAACACTTCTCCCCTCGCTCTCTCAACTCCCCCACACCCTTACCCCCATAATGATGGTGACCGTGATCCCCTCATAGGAGATACGTCTTTAAAAAGGTGCTCTGTTACTGGGGTTGCAGAATGAAACCTCCTCAAATGGCAGTGAAAGCAGGCGCAGCCTTAAGAACTCCCCGCTTGGGCTCCTCTCTCAACCTCAGCTCGCAGGTCAAGCTGCGGGCTACTCTGTGCTCCTTTCTCCTCCTTTACTGACTAAGAAGAGCCTGGGAAGGCACTTCATACTTATTCTCACCTTCTTCCAATTGACGCCACCTGCTTTTTCCTCCTCTTCCCATATATCCCATTTGCCTGGCTGCAGAGTAGCAGCTGCATTGAAAGTTCACATGGATAGTTCCAGCCCAGAGGAGTGGGAAAGGCTCCTGCTTGCTCTGTGTTGCTTTATTGGCTGCAGGCCGGCCGGCCGGCCGTGCTGCTCCATGTTACTTTTTTCCTCTTGCCTGCAGTGAAAAGAGCCTCCTTCCCACCTTGCTGGCTCCCTTTCCTCTTACCTTGCGTGTCTTTGTTTGGGGAGGGATTACACCTTTACCCTCTGGGGAAGAAGGTAAGTTGGGGTTCCCCTGGTGGGGCAGAGGCAGCACTGCTCCTCCAGCTGAGCTGAGCACAGGCAATGTTGACAAGGAGTCAAAGTTCAGGGTGGGTGAGGGAAATGCCAGGCAGAATGCAGGCATGGGAGGAGTGAACGGGAAGCAACAGTGTCCAGCTTGGGAGGGACCGAAAGGGAGCACAAGTCTTGGTGCCCCATCGCCTCCCCCACCCAGGCCAGGGCATCCCTCCACTATCTAGCCCCGCACCCATCTGCCTTGCTGCTCCTTGCCCTGCCATTACTCCGACCACAACCATGGAAACTGCCACTGCTGTTACTGCCACTATTTGAACTCAGAGGAGGAGGAGGGAAGGCATTGGCGGCAGACCCGGCTAGGAATAACAGAGTTGGGGGGAGGTGTTGGAGACAGAGCCAGTTGGAAGCAACAGAGCTGGCTTTGGAAGGCAAGAACTTGGAGGAGGATAGAGGGAAAACATTGGAGGCGGAGCTGGCTGGGAGCAACAGAGCCAGTTTTGGAAAACAAGAACTCAGAGGAGGAAGGGGGGAAGGCATTGGAGGTGGAGTCAGCTGGGAGCAACAGAGTCTGGGGAAGGCATTGGAGGTGGAGCTGTTTGGAAGCAACAGAGCTGGCTTTGGAAGGCAAGAACTCAGCAGAAGGGGGGGAAAGGCATTTGAGATCACACCACTACCGCAGAAACTGCTGCTGCTGCTGCTACTGACATCATTGGGAGAGTAGAGTGCACAGCCGTGCCTCACTCACATTGCGTGAGGAGGTGAGGTCAGTAGGCAAAGTAGGAAGGAAGGAAGGTGTTGGAGGCAGAGCCAGCTGGGAGCAACATTTTGAACGGTGTTGGAAGGCAAGAAATAAGAGCAACATTTTGAATGGTAAAAAGCCATTTTCTGAGTGGCCGAGAATGTTCCCAGTGAATTGTGAGTAAGCTGCAAAGGTGGGGTGGGAGTACCCATCCCCATTCTCAGGCAGGAAACTGTGGTGCATGGGCTTTCCTCTGTGACTTGTGGCAAATTAATGCCTACTCCCCCCCGGGCTTCGCTCCTTGACTTGCGGTGGGTTAATGCTCGCTCTTCTGGGCTTCCCTCAATGACTTGTGGTGGGTTAATACTCACTCCCCGCTTTCAGGGTGACACATGGGTGGGCAGAGAGAAGAACCAGTTCCACTGGGGGTGTAAAAGATTTGTGTATGGGTTGAAGTCTTTGCAAAGAGATCTCTCACCCTGGTCTTTCTGCATGTATGCTATTTGTCCGTTGCTCAGAGCACCCAAGTGTTAAGAAATGGCACTAAATATTAAATAACTCATGTAAAAATTAATATTTTGAAAAATCCTTTCTTAGTGAATGCCTAGATGCCAAGATGAACATATCTACCAATTTTCATGTTTGTAACTATTATAGTTTTTGAGTTTTGGTGATGAGTCAGTAAGTCAGTTAGTTTTTCACGTTTATATATATAGATAAACCTTCATTGACGAGAATTCACTTCACTAATTTGAAAAAGGGCTCTATAAACATTTATTACTCCTCTACAGTATATTTTATTAGCATTTTTAAACTATCAGTCTCCAGCATTTTTAACATTAACATGTATGCTATATAGTATAGGGAAATTATTTTTATAGGAACAGCAGTAAAGGTTAATGGGTTAATACTTTTTCTTACTACTTTTTTCCCACTGAAACCTATTTACATATTTATTTATTGTACATGAACTACATACAAATAATTAATGTTTTGTTGAAATTCATAATTGGTACATGCCAATTAAATTAGTTTGTCCTGAAGCACTGCGGTGATGGTAAAATATTCTCTAATTTTAATCCCAAAACTAAATATTAACACTAAAATTAGAAATCGGGCACTTTGGCTTTTGAAAATTACATGGAAGATTTTAGATAGCTACCCTCAGAGGTTCAGGTTCTAAAGTCTTCATGTCCAATTTTTCATGATGCATCTAATTTTTTAAGTGAATTGTATTTTGCTAAATTTTAGAGAAGATTTGTAGATTTTGATCTTGCTAGATTTGAGCCATCCACTGAGCCATGAATGATATGTTCCTGCTGCCATGTAGTAGAAGAGCAAGTATTATAGGATGAAATTATTTTGATATATCAATAGTGTTTTCCATGCTGTGAGAAAGGCAATCTTTTCTTTTTCTTTACATAGCAGATGAAATGTGCTATAGGAGAGCATAGTTTCTTATGTTTTGCATTTGTGTAATAAAGCTAAATTAGGTGGGTTTCCACAGTTAACAGGTGCATGGATCGGAGGCCATATTATTAATGGTACAATACCAATCGCCTGGCTAAACAAGGTTATTGCAAGTAATGAGCTTGACTGCAAAGCAAAGGGGATATTTGCAGACACAGTGAAAAATGTTTCCCAAATTAAGGTGTTAGTAAGCAGTGAAAGAACTCATCTGCATCTAATTAAAAGTGCATACTGAGTTAGAGAGAGAGTATACAAGAATAAAAACATGGCAGGGAACCCAATTTGGAGATGGAGGGATTTAAGTAGGATAATTGCAGCACATCTAACATGCATACAACTAAGGAGTACACTGCAAGGAGTGCCTCTGACTTTTGTGATTATGCTAAGATATATAAATATATATATACTGTGTTTCCCCCAAAATAAGA
>JANHFO010004276.1:0-14418 GCA_032468095.1 Pareas carinatus
AACGACCTCCCCCCAGAGATTAGAACAATTACAGACCTCCGTGCCTTCCGTCGGGTCTTAAAGACCCACTTTTTTACATTTATACATTTCAGTTCTTCCACGTATATCAATTGAATACATCAAACATATTTAGCTATTTATACATCTCCGTAATTTCCCTTATTTCCCCCTCCTTTAATACATTAAAGAAAGTTTTAGCACGAGGAGAGACATATTAACAATACATTCAGGCAAATTGTGATATTTACAATAAACAATTACAACCACTCAACGATTGCAATATATTTTCCAGTTATTTATGTGCCTTGCTGTCCTCTGTTACTGTCATAGCTACTGTGTGTTCCCAAAAATAAGACACTGTCTTATATTAATTTTTGTTCCCAAAGGAGCCCTAGGTCTTATTTTCAGGGGATGTCTTACTTTCTGGGAAACACGGAAGATCGCCCACCCCCACCCACGAAAAACACCTTGCTCTCCCCTCCCTGCTATCCCCGGGCGCTCCTTACCTCCTGCAGAATAACTTCATGCAGGAGAGCAGAGAGGGACGCGCAGCTGGGCTGCTTGCAGGGCTCCAAATTCTCCACGCAAGCGCTCTCAAAGCGCTTTACAGCCGATTGAAAGAGCGGGAATTCAGAATCCTGGAGGTTTCAGCCAGCCGATCTCTCTGTGGAAGTCAGGGCTGCAGAGAGATCGCCTGGCTAAAACCTCCAGGATTCCGAACCTATCTGGATCCATCAGGCGGCTGGGGCAGAACCAAACTGTTTGTTCCGTCTCCCTGCGGCGGGGAGCAGCGGAGAGGAAGTCGAACTTAAGAAGATGATGATCCAACCATGACTGGGGCTCGATGACTAAATCCCCTAATTTCAGATCATAGTTTTACAAAATAATCAGCAATGACTATGCTGGCCAGAAGATTTTGATAGTGGAAATTCATAAATCTACAGAAGTTCCAGATTGGGAAAGTAATCTGTAGGTTGTATTTGATCAGTCTGTTTTAATGTAACCTTTAATAAATTGGGTTATTGTCATATAAAAATGTAAATAAAAAATTTAAACAAATAAATAAAATGACGCTTCTGTAGGACATATGGAGAAGTATTTTTTATTCTGGTTTAAACTGGAGACTTAGCTAGTGACACTCAAGGTTTATGGGAAACTTTACTTTCATATACAGGCGATGGTCTAATTTTGTTTTTTATGACTAGAATCTTTGTATTTTGATACAATTGTACATCATCTTAGATTAGGGTTTAAGAAATCCAACAAATCCTTTTAAATTTTTTTGTTGAATTGGCCTAAAATAATTACTACCTTGGAATATGATTCTTGAATATATCTTGTTAACCTTATTTAAGAACTGATAGTTCAAATTGCACTGAAATAGTTTGAAAATGTTTTAGAAGCTATTTAATGACAGGCAGCCTAGGATCTAGAAGGGAAAGCTCAATATTTCCTGTCACAAATACTACTCTTTATTCTTGTTTGCTTGAAATTCTTCAGAAACAACTTGCTTTTCATTTTGCACAGCTATCTCATACTAGAGTGGATTTTTAAATTATTGTAGGAGTTAAAATAGCCTATTGCATTAATTCATTGGAGTATAATTCTTTGAGTATTATTTTATGAACATTTTTTTTCTTTTCCACAAATAGACTCTCAGATGATGTCTTGAATATTTTGTCTCTGTATCACTATGCTAACATTATTTTTATTTATTTTCATAAATAAATTTATATACCAAATTTATAGCATTGTAGTGTCATTGAAAATTACATAAAGTTCTGTTCCAAAACAATAAAATTACAGGCACTTTAAAAATCTCCAGACTTTTTTGAGATTTGATATGTATTGCTGTTACATCTGTTTGCCTGTAAATTTCATTTCCTTTTTTTTTGTCGGGAGAAAAAAAAGGTTATGTCATACTAGAGACAGTGAGAGACACAGATTTCCATTTTTCCAAATCTCACTGTAGATCTATTGTAAGTATTAGATCAGATCAGACTGTTTCCAATAAGTTGTTCCTGTGGGCATTTTCTTATTTTTTTTAAGCACTGTTCTCGGGATGTGGAGTGTTGTGGACAACAGCTCTGTGTGTGGGGCAAGTGCATGAAAGCTGTCTCAAAAGGAGAAAATGGAACAATTTGTGAAAACCAACATGACTGCCATCCGAGTTTGTGCTGTGCATTTACAAAAGGTCAGTTACTTTTATTTATTTTTTTAAATTGTTCCTCTTGTTTCCTCTAGGTAATTTAACAGAACAAGTTACAACATCTGCATATGAGTTTGTATTTCTGTTAAGATATTAAATGTTGATATTTAAATACTGCTGTGTATTAAAGAGAGATGGTCTAATGTAATACTCTTCACAAGTAAGCGTCGTGCTTCAAACAGGCTTGTTTTTATGTTTTGTAAGATTTCCTTTCAACAAAGAACAGATTCCTTATGGAGAAACTGAGTGAGTAAACAGAGAGAACTAGTGGATTGGCTTGGGAAATTCAGCAGGGGAATTTAAGGATGATTCTACAACAGTAAATCATTCGTGCTTAATCTGAGAAAAGGACAAGAACAAACACTATACAGTCAGTAGAAAGGTTTTTTAAGAAGTGAAGATGAATGGACAACAACTCCATTTTGACCCACATTGTTTCTGGCATATTTTGCTGCCTGAAAAAAAGAAATCATGGTATATACTTGCATCAAATCATGTTTGTTGCTCTCTTTGAAATAAAAGTCGAAGAATTGGATTGATGAGTGATAATATTTCAGTTGTAAAAATGTGAAGTGGATTTATCAGGTCAAACAAAATTTCCATGGCAGAAATATATAATGGAAGGATTCCTCCATAAAAAGGCTGCATGAATAGAGCTGCAAGTGCAGTAAATGAAAGTAATGGGCAGAAGCAAGAGACATATAGTATATTCTTCACTACTGGAAATCAGGAATGATTTTCAGGCACTCGTAAATGAAATAGGCTCTGAATGTTTAGAAGAAGAAAAAGACAACGAGAGGGGATCATAAATCTACAAAAGATAACTATTTCCTAAAAGAAGATAAAGGCAAGAGTTGTGATAGCTGGTGATTTACTACTGTAAGGAATTGTACGGCAACTAGGGCCATTGGCTTGTGAAATTGTTGTCTGCTAGGAGCAAGAATAAAGGTATAGATAGAATATTTTTCAAATATTATCAAGTCTGGTGACAGTTATTTTTTCCTGCTGACATATGGGAGGACAAATGATATTGCAGAGACTAAGTACAACAACTACATTACTCTCTGTTTCTTGGGAGAACGTTAGGACATTGACAGCTTCTTACCATCCTTCCAGTCCATTGAAAATGCCCAGAAAGAAGACTAAGCAGATAATGTCAACAACAGGTACTCTTGGCTTATTGATCACAATTAAGCCTGGAATTTTGGTTGAAACTTGTTACGGTCTCTAGGTAAGACATTGTTATGGCCACTTCGCTTAACAACTGCAATCCCAGCTCCCCCAATTGTGGTTGTTAAGCAACTATGTGGATTATTAAGTAGATAGAATGAAAGAGCTGCTTGCCAGGGAAGGGCAGGCAGCTCTTTAGCTCCTGCACAGAAGGGAATCCCTTGCCTTGGCAAGCTGAATGGGACTTGGATCCTTGGGATCTATGTTTAGTTGGCCTTGAGCTGGAGCTCCCTCCCCACACTCTATGTGAAGAGAAAGAACCCTCTTAGCCAGTCTATTGCCTTCCAGATTGATTTGGCCCTCTGCAGGGTGGACTCTCACTCTCAAAGAGGTTGACTGAAAAAGGTTTGCCTCAAATCCAAGCAAACATCCAAACTTGAGTTTCAGGGTGGATCTTGTTCAGGAATCAATTGGTTGGCATCGGCTTGCAACTTTGCCTACCAGATGAAGCTGAGAGGGAAGATTGCAAATGGCGATCATATTGATTGCAGGACAACCTGTTGTAAATATGAAGGGTTGCCAAGCACTCTTGAGTGCAATCTTGGGGGTAGAGAGGGGAAAGTACTGTAACAGCTGTAACTTTGGGCATGGATCATAAATCCCTTCATCCAGTGCTGTCATAATGTTTAATGATCACAAAAAAAGTAGTTCAGTTATCTAGATGTTGCAGTACTGGCCCAAGATGGGTTCATCTGGCAAGGACTGGTAAAATTGGGTGGATTTTGACTTAAATTCTTTGAGTGGAGGAGATGTAAATCTTGATAGACAGATCTCAGATAAATGGGGTTTCATAAATTACTCAGTGAAAAAAAATACAGGTATTCCTTGACTTGCAACGTACGTTCGTTTACTGACTGTTCAATGTTACAACAGCAGTGGAAAAAGTGATTTATGACCACTTTTTCACCCTTATGACCATTGCAACATTCCCATAGTAATATGATCAAAATTTGGATGCTAGGCAACTGGTTCATATTTATGACGGTTGCAGTGTCCTGAGGTCATGTGATCCCCTTTTGCAACCTTCTGTCAAGTCAATGAGGAAGCCAGATTCACTTAACAACTGTGTTGCTAGCTTAGCAACTGTTGTGATTCACTTAACAACGGGCAAGAAAGGGGCAAGATTCACTTAACAACTGTCTCATTGAGCAACAGAAATTTTGTGTTTGTAAGTTGAGGACTTTTTGTAGTTTGATATATATAAAGTACATGGCCTTCCTTATCTGCACACTACTGAACAACTTACAGGAAACAAGATGTTGGCACAGAATGCTAAATCGTATTTAATAGATATAATAAAGGGCTGATGGAATGGCTCTCTTGAGAAGAATGATAAAGGGACAAGGAGTTGTATTGCATGGTTAAATATCCATCCTTGCTAAGAAGTCTAAATGAATTAATTTATCAATGTTATAAAAACCAATTGAAATATTTTAAGTGGGGGAAAAAAAGAAATATTGCTGTTGAGATCTACTACAATCTGTCCAGCCAAGGTGAACACATGGATGATAGCCTCCAAACACAAATTGCAGATATTTAAAAGATCCAGGAAGGAAGCAAGGAATCTGAAATTGATTATAGTCAAACATAAACTTGGACCTAAACAAACAAGCAGATGGAAGTTCCTAAAGAAGAAAGTGGCTACTCAAAAAGCTTAGTGAGGCTTGAAAACAGGAATGCAGATGAAGGGTCAGATCACAAAGCAAGTCATGTAAGCCAGCATAGTGGAACTGGTGTCAATAAAGGAAAACTCGGAGATTAGCAAAAGATTGTAATAATTTAAAAAAAGACCTTTGTGAGAAGACAATACTCATTGATTTCTCTTGTCCTTCAGATCATTCACATATACCTTAGCTTTAAAACCAAGTGCAAGGGGAGAGAGAATCGAACTCTGCATAGCATGGGACTCAGGTTGCGGTCAGAGTTCGATCACCATGTGGATCTGAGGAAATTTCAACCAGTAAACTGGTTGGCAGTCAGCTGAGCCCTATGAAAAGAAAATGCTTTTCTATTTTGACTAGTTATGGCCTTGCCAGCAGCAGTTGAGTATGCCAAGTGGGAAAGAGCCGAAGCCACAATAGACTCGGTTTACACAAGGCTCCAGTTGGGACCAGCCAGGCCCACCCTTGCTGAGAGAAGCTCAACCAAGTAAGCAGCCACCACTACAGTCCAACAGCCTTCCAGTCCTGCTCAGCAACTGGGAGCATCCCCTGACAAGCTATAAAGAAAGGGGTATTGAGGGGAAATAGAGAGCTCCAAGAAGCCTCACGCTGTAGACACCAAAGATTGGAAGATCCCTGAAATGTGTAGCTTAATAATAGTGAATAGTAGCCATCTACTGTACATGAGAAGGAATAAGGCTAGAGAGAAGAAAAGAAATAAATATGGTACATAGATATTAGCATGGTGGAAGTCAACTTCTCTAAAAATCAGGTGTTCACAAATCAGTAGCAGGCTACCTATCTCCATACAAATACCTAGGCAAACTACCTACAAGAGGATATCCTGGTTAAGTTCATCATCCTTCATGAATAGAAGTTGAGCTTAGTTTCTCAATGAGAAATGCAGTCTGGGAAAATGGCCAAGACTGAAATGGCCCAGCTAGAGAGGAACAGGTGCAGTTTTGGAACATTTCCCAGAAAGTTCATTCAGAGTGGAAATGGAAAGTTAACAGCCTACCGTGTCTTTGTAACAACATAGGAGAATGAAAGTTTAACCTAGAGCTGGTCTGTGTATTGCCTAAATTTTTGTACCATTCTGACTCTGCAACAGGCTTATCTATCTTCAGAAGTAAAGGAAAAGTATCACTATTCTAGCTGCTCAGCAAGAAAGATGAAATGCTAACAAGAAAGGGAAATTCTTAGTTCTTATTTTGGTTCAGTTTTCTTCAATAAAAACTTTGTGTTCTACAAGAAAATGTGAAGTGCAGGGGGAAAGGAGAAAAATCCATAGAAATATGGTTAGGAGGTGCCTCTTCTAAATGAAGTCCATTCTCAGGGACTCCTAGGTTACTGAAGGAACTAATAGACAAAGTGAACATTCATATATTATCCTTGAGAAGTCCTGAGGAACTGATGAAAGGCCAGATAACCAAAGGAGAGTATGTATGTACATTATCAAAAAAGAGAAAAAGAATGATCCAGCAAACTTCACATCAGTTAATCTGAGATCACTGTCTTGGAAGAATCTAGAGGAGATATTTAAGAGATTGATCTGTAAGCACCTTGTCAACCAGGTGTTAATTATCCGAAGTCATCATCATGGATTTGTCAATAACATCTTGCCTAATCAATCTTGTCACAGTTTTTGAGATATATTTCTGTACTAAATGTCAGAAAGCTGTAGGCATACCTGAAGTTCAGCAAAACATTTCATAGAGTCAACTTTGAAATAACTTAGTGAGCTATTTAAGCATGCATTGAATGATTGGATGGACAGTTAAGGGATAGATGCTAACCTGAAAACTATACAGGTAGTCCTCAACTTATGGCCATAATGGAGCCTGCCCTTTAGTGTTGCAAGTGGCGATGTCCATTAAGGCTGGATGGGAAGTAGGTCTTGCCCTATAGAATGTAACTGCCCCTGTGTGCCGATAGCTTCTGCTGACCAGCTTTCGGTTCCCTTGTATGGCTTAATGGCCAGGTTGGGAGCAGGCCGAATGGAAAGGTGAAATAGGGGAGCTGCAGCATCCCTGTGGTTAGGTCATTAGTATGAACAAAGATGGGGGGGTACTACAGTGGTCATAACTTTGAAACCAGATCATAAGTACCTTTTGGACAGTCTGTTGTAACTTTGAACAGTTGCTAAGCAACCAGTTGTAAGATGAAGACTATGTGTATTCACTGAGTACTTACCAGTGGTTCATTATCAAACATAGCAAACAGGTGCTATAAAGATCACCCTTGGATCCTTGATATTTCAGTATGATTATTAAGATTTCTATGAAGAGGTAATAAAAATACAGATTATGGGTTGGGATAGTGAATACTGTAGACAAATAAATTCAAAATGTTCCTAATAGATTGGAGCAACATGTTATGAGGAACTGAATGAAATTTAACAGATATAATGGGAAGTTTCATCCCTAAGGAAAATTTAAAAACAGTGTAGGGTGAAGGATACCTACAAAAAAGAACTTGTAATAATAGTTAATTTCAGATTTGAATATTAGTCAGCGGAGTAAAGTAGCTTCAAATGTGACAAATTCAATTTTAGGTTGCACCAATAGAAATATATTTCCCTCAGAAACTACTCTTTGCCCTCTGTTCTGCTTTGGTTAGATTCCACCTCAAATACTATGTCTACTTTTGAGCACCACACATGAAGCAGAATTCCAAGAATTCAGAGAAGTGTAGTGAATATGATTGGTTACTGGAAACTAAATCCTATAAAGAAAGTTCAAAGGATCAGGGTGTGTTTAGCTTGAGATCAATGGCTGAAGGGGAAATAGCTCTTCAAGTAGATGGAAGGAAAGTTATGGTTTATTTTTACTCATTCCACAGTGTGGGATACAGAATTCTATATTTTAAGTAACAGGGAGGCATTTTCCAGTTTAATGTTAGGAAAAGCTTCCTAAGAGTGGGAATTTGATAAAGGAACCCAGACAGCGGTCGATACTATTCCATTGGAATATTGAAAAAGAAACTTAAAAGATTCACGCACTGAGCAGGGTTTCGATTTAACCGTTTGTTTGTTCCAATTCTCTGATTCAGTTAAATTTGTTTGTAACAGGAACATTATCAGTATGCAAGGCTGCATAGTAGTGGTGAAGCTAGGAGATGTGTATGTGTCAATGGCATTTCAGAGCAAGATTTCCTTTGGGCTTCCCTGTCATAAAATACTGGATTGTGTCTGTAGCTCAAGTAAGCTCAAAACCTTTTCCTGAAATTAATATTTGGATAAAATATCTCCCATTAAATTACAGTTGTAGCTTGTTATAATGTAGTCTTAAAAGTGATATAAAGAAAAAAGAAATTGCAAGGCCTTAATAATATTTACCTCCCTCCCTCCCTCCCTCCCTTCCTCATTCACGCGCGCACGCACGCACGCACACACACACACACACACACACACACTTTTCCTACAAAATGGAAAAATTTAGAAGCATAGTTTTTCAGGAGCAAGATACTACTAAAGTTTTTAAAGATCATTATTATACCTAAGAAATCCTTAAAGAGTGGCTTTTTATAATGTTCTTTTGAGTTATCCTTTCATAATATTGTTTTTGATGTTTAGCATTTTGGATAGAATGTTAGTAGGGAAAACAATAAACACTAGTATTTATTTTGAGTCATCTTGTCAGTCAGTTTGGGAAGAGGGCTGGAACCCTGAAAGGTGGCCCAAATTAAGTTACACGAATAATAGAAATAATTCAGCTTTTGCATCTAATAAAAGTAACCAGGCTCTTCAACTTTTTTCTACAGACCTTCTATTTCCCATATGCGCCCCCTTCCCTGGTGAGAGAGAACCTTGTCATAATCCTTCAGATGGGCTTCTCAACCTAATTACTTGGGAGCTGGAACCAGATGGAGCTCTTGATCATTGCCCATGTGCTCATGGATTGATTTGTCAGAAGCAGAGGTAAAATTTCAGATTAAAAAGAATTAAACTCTCCCCAGAACTTTGTTAGAAAATTAAGATTGGACTACATATTTCAGTTTTGGAGTACGTAACATGTGAGAACATGTAAAACAAGAATGTTTCAAGAAAAGAGATGTTAGCGATTGGAGATTCCCCCCTCCCTCTTATGAAAAATGAGGCATTGCCTGTTATCCTGTGAGGTAAACAGATCAGTCTCTGGGTTATTGCACTGAGATTTAATAAGGTCATAATTGATGGATGTAGTTTCCATTTGGGTAGGTGTTGTCATGCGACTCAGCTTTTCAGTATGGATTGCTTGCAGATATGACTTGTCAAGATGGGAATGAAGTGAGCCATGCAAGACTAAAATCTGCCAAGTTAAATTAAAAAATCTGACCCCCCTCCCCCAATTCATCCTTTAGAAGCATGTGGTCAGAATTTTGTTAGGCTCCACTTAGTTATATGAACCAAAGCAGAACTTTTATTAAGAGACTGAAAAGAATTCTAAAAGTCAGGCTTTGTGTTTCTGTGCTTTAAATCACAACACAACCAGTACAATTGCTATTTCATGTTCATGTCCCATTGGCATGTACTCACGATTAAAAGGTTCATGTCTAAACTGTAAAAAGAACATTTAAAGGACATAAGCCAGTTTAAATGTCAGAATGTTTAAATGTAGGTACACCGAAACATGTAATTTTTAACCATATATGTATTTTTCCAACTAATGCCAATATATGATGCTGAAACTTGGAATTTATTTCTCCCCCAGTCATAGCAGTGAATCTCTTTGTGAATTATCACTGAACAAGACCCAAAGTGAGGACAAAAAACAATTACTAGCGGATGAATTATCACTTCTGGACTTTGTAACCCAAGATATTCCTAGTGAATATGAAGAGAGACTGATCAAAGAAGTGCAGAAAGAACTGGAGGACGAAGTGGCCGAATCAAGGAAACTAGCTATGGCTAGTGACTTTTTTGGAGAGGAAATATAAGTCCAGCAATTGATCACACATGTACTATTATTGCTGTTTTCTCTCTGCTACATAGAAGTGCAGTTAACTCCACTGCATAGATTCATGAAAATAGATTCCTCTTCTAAAGCTCAAGCTAAATATAATGGGTAAAGATCGCTATATTTTAAGTACTGTTTTGAGCTGGTTAAGAATTGCGATTGAATTAATTTAAAGCTGGTAGTTTGAGTTTTGTATTTTTCTGTATATGTTGCTCCTTTAAAAGAAATTCTGCCTATTTCTTGCTTCTTAAAGTTCAACAATACTGAAGGATACTATGTGCTTTGTGACAAGAACCTACAGGAGGATACCAGGAGAGTGTTTTGTTATACTGACTACACTGGGTGGAAGTGATAGTGTATGACCTGCACATATTGGTTTGGAAGGAGTATTTCCTGAATGACAATATGGCTGAAATCGGATAGGTTATGTACTGAAATACTGCTTTCAAATTTAGAATGAATAAGTACTGCAATAAAGCCAAAACATTCCTCTTGGCAATAGACATGGAAAACATGTTCATGTTGTGTATATATACACAAAAGCTGATCATCTAGATTTTTACGATGTATACAGTACAGCTCAAATCAGCCTTAGCTATTTAGCTTCTTTGGATTCTCAAAATTTATGGTAAGCGTAGCCCCATGAAGGGGAACATGCAATTACAATAGTTTTTTAGGATGTCTGAATACGGGAAGATTAGAGCTTTCCTTGATTTTCTTTTAAATAAACATTTTACTATGCCATAGAAATCTATTTATTCCAACCATTACATTTTTAGAAGCATTGTGTAATTCTTAAAGATACATTTGGGTCGTGGTTGAAATTTTGTCTTGAGTTTCAAACATTGTAGGAATGAATGTGCATATTGACCATGTCTGCCACATCTGTCTATATTCTTCAACCTTTGATTGCTATCTCAAAAGCCTCACTAGGAACTGTATTCATGTTTCCTTTGAATATGTATATGCCTTGGTTACGGATCCCTCGAGTTGGAAATTAAACACAAACTATTCAGCTCTTGTGCCATACTGACATCTGTGCAGAATAAAGCTTCACATATTCAAATACCTGTGACATATTTAAGATCCACTAGCAAAGAAACATTTGGAAGTCAATTCAAAAGGCTTTTTTCCCATCTACATAATAATTTCTTGTAAAACAATCCTGTATTTTAAGTATTACAATAAATTTCAAAATGTGATTAAAGTAACAATAGAATGAACAAACGTTTTATTTGCATGGTTGTAAACAGCATCTGGCATGGAAAAATTTACCAAAACCTTTGATATAAATTAGATAGCATTTTCAAAAAAAAGAAGAAAAAAACCCTCTATCGTATTGTTTGTAATTGCTCTTATGTAGCAAATTAAATCTCATATATGCTTTGCAATGAAATCATATGTACTGCATCAGTCTGTACCACATTTTGAACTACTGCAAACTATACTGGGAGGTGTTAAATGAAGGCCATTCGTTCAAAAAAAGCTACATATAAAAATTGAATCAACTCCAAGAAAAAGTGTAATTTGTAACAATGCTAGAAAAAGCAAACTTGAAAGAATCCCAGCCCCAAAATGTACAAAAATAAGAAGCTAAACCAAACAAAAAGCCCTGGAACTCATTAACAAGAAAACATTACAAATCTAAGTACCCAATGTTGCTCCCCCAAAACAAAAGGGAATATAAATTTAAATAGGCATCTATACTCTTAAATGTACACAGGGAATATTGATGTGTGAAAAAAATACCATAGTAAGCAGTTGAAATGTAGTTCTGATAACTCAGGAGAGCAAAATTGTATTTATACACTGAACAGAATAGTGACATCGCCATTATTCATAACCTAACTAAAAACCAGTTACAACACTTCTGCAAAATAAACACCACCTGCTGGCAATGGTAACTTTTACTAAAAATACTTTTTCTCCAGGTGTCTTGCTTCATGGAAGATGAGTCCAATGAGACTGTAAACCTGTTAAGCTTTAAGGGATGGGTTTTGCCAATTTCATCACATCTATAGTCCATTTCCACATCTTTGCTTTAATAAAAACCACTGTCACATTTACTTCAGAAATCTTCTGTGAGGTAATGTGTGTATCAGTGAAAAAAACAGAAATCATTCATGGCCTTTACGCAGCTTTTATTAAGCTATGTATCCTGTCTGGCTAGTTGACTAGCTACTGCTATGTGCTCATTTATTTCCAATTTTTGCCAATTACCCTCCCCACCATGCTTTTCTGTGTTTTTATTTGCACATCCCTTTTCTCTTTACAGTACATTTGACTATAGTGCACAACATGATTCCAAGTCAAATGGGGACTTGACTGGGCACTGGACTGGACTGGGCTGTCGTTTACCAATCAGTGCGGATGCCTTTTCTTTATATCTAATGTCCTGCCATAATGGCACTACACAGTAGTTGTGTATCTTTTTCACACTTAAGAAAAATTTCCCAGAGAAAATGCTGAAATAAATATCAGTCTTGAGTCAAATCTTTATTTGGCGCTCCATCAAGATATATTTTTAGTGCTTTTTCTTTACGAGGGGAGTAGGTCACACGATGTCCAGTTCTCTGAAGTCTACTGCTTTCTTTTTTCATGAGTTCATTTCTCTGTTCTTCAGTTAGTTCCACCATTTCTTCAGTTTTATCCCTTATATTAAAAAAAAGATTTAAGTTCTACAACAAACATAAATTTACACATTTTAAAGACAGTATCAATACATTTTAAGACAGTATCAATACATTTGATGTCTGCACACACAAAACGCTTTCTGGATAAGATAAAATTACCCTTATGTCTCATACTTTTGGGACAGGGTCAAGAACTCGCAGCTCTTAATGCCAAATCAACACTCACGATGTACTTCAGAACAGCCAGTTCAGAGAAGATGGGAAATTACAAAAGATCTTTGCCATCCAAAGATCCAAAAGGAACAAGTTAGCAAACTAATAATTGGCCATTTTCTAAACTGCATTATTGTCAATAATGTAAAGTGGTAGATGACACAAATGCTATATAATCTGTGAGTATTGGTAAAAACAAAGGCAGCTTTATAACTATTTCAGTATAGCTGGCTTATAACCTGAAGGTTTTCTAGGATTCACAGCTCCTGCTTGAACAGCGCATGGAGGCCATGGCTAGTAGTGCCTTTATATAATTATATCTAAAGTACTATTTCTGGATCAGGGAGAATTGTACACAATCACCAATGCCCCCGCATCACATTGTGCTTGACCTATTGGAATTTATTTTATGCGGGACACCTGCTGAATGCTATTTGGAAGCTTCAGCTGCTACAGCATATGGTACCTAGAATAATTAATGGCTATCCTAGATTTGCCCATGTGACACCAATACTACAGGACCCAGCTTGATTGCCAGTAAAGATGCTGGTCATCATCTTGAAAACCCTTCAAGGGTCAGATTCTGAATACCTTTGAGATCACCTGCACTGAGCTGAATCTTCCTGTCCAGTAAAAGCTGTGAGAGGCTTGTTAAGAACCCCTTCTCTGAGAGTATAGCATTTACCAGGATCTTGCAATCAAGCAGCACATACATCTCTTGTGTACTGATTAACTTTATATTAAATATTATTTCTGTATTACATTTGGTTAGCTTCAAATTCAGTGACAGGCATAAAACCTAAATTTTAGACTGTGCTAGCCTACAGCTATGTGTATCTTCAAAAAATTGAGTAAAATGTTTTATTCTTAAAATTTTCACTTCTAAAGAGTAAAATGTTTATATGCTGCTTACCTTCATAAGCAGTTGAAATGTACTTCTGATAACACAGAAGCAAAATTCTGACAATATCCTAAAGTGAATCAAACTAATGCGGTTGGAATATGAACTATAATATGGTTTCTTCCTGAGTCATTTCTCATTCCTGATTTATTTAAAGCACTTTTCTACAATGACTTTTTTCATATTGGAAATTTTTGCAGGGTTTTTCAATATATAGGTAATGACATACAAGGATATACCTATAAAATATTACTGCTCCATCATCACAGATGTAGAGAGGCCATACATTCAGCGTGGAAACTTTTGGATTCCAGTCCAAATCTTGATGTATCTCTAGAATGGAGATCTCACATGGAAATGTCCCTCTACCCTAGAAAGAATAAACAGAGTATCTTAGTAAAATGTGTATATATACCTATTTGTTGAATTTATATGGCCACCCAACTCATTAAAGGCAACTCTGAGTGGCATACAATAATCTATAATAATCATACCTATGTATGTTATAGCCCAACACAATCAGAATCGGAATCAGAATTTATTTTGCCAAGTGTGTCAGGACACACAAGGAATTTGTCTTCAGTGAACATACTCAATACCTACATACAACTGTGATTACAACAAAGATACAATC
>JANHFO010004276.1:79942-90323 GCA_032468095.1 Pareas carinatus
CCCCCCCGAGAAGTGAGATGAAAATGTAGGTGGAAAAACTAGCCACTGACAAACTTTGACAGCTGAATTTTGATAGGCGTCTTGGCTATGCCAGCCCCCTCTGCTCACTGGGAACTTCCTCCTTCCTGGGAAGACTCTGGTCACAGCCCGAATGAGGCCCACCTTGTTTTATAAAAGAAGCCCCGGGACACACGGTGTTCCTCAACCTTGGTCTCTTGAAGATGGGTGCACATCAGTTCCCCAGAATTTCCTAGCCAAGGTTGAAAAACTGGAACACTTAAACTACAAGTAGTCCTTGACTTACGACCACAATTGACCCAAAATTTCTGTTGTTAAGTTAGACAGCTGTTAAGTGAGTTATGCCCCATTTTATGACCTTTCTTGTCTCAGTTGTTAAGTGAATCACTGCAGTTGAAAAGTTAATAACCCAGTTGGTTGTATAGGGAATCGGGCTTCCCCATTGGCTTTCTGAGATGGTCGCAAAAGGGGATCACGTGACCCTGGGACTTGGCAGCCGTCCTCAATACGAACAGGTCGCCAAGCGGCTGAATTTTGGTCAAGTGACCAAAGGAATGCTACAAAGGTCACAAGTATGAAAAATGGCCGCAAGTCATTTTTTTCAGCACCGTTGTAATTCTGAAAGGTCACTAAGCGAACTGTTGTAAGTCGAGGACTGCTTGCACTCTCATTTGTAACAAGGCAATTCTATGGACAGATAGTCCTGGACTTACATCCGTTCATTTAGTGACCATTTGAAGTTACAACAGCACTGAAGAAAGTGACTTATGACCATTTTTCACACTTAGGACCGTTGCAGCATCCCCCGTGGTCACGTGATTTATATCTGGATGCTGACTCACATTTATGACGGTCGCCGTGTCCCGGGGTCATGGGATCAGCTTTTGCAACTTTCTGACAAGCAAAGTCAATGGGGAAGCCAGATTCAGTTAACAAATGGGGCAAAACTCACTTAACAAATGTCTCACTTAGCAACCTAAATTTGGGGCTGAATTGTGGTCGTAAGTTGAGGACTACCGATATTGGCCCAGAAGGCTTTCTAGGATCTGGAGGGGTGGCTGGGTTGTCAGTGGCTGCTGGGACTGTCACAATTCAAGCCTTGCAGTATTTAGGCGAGGCCATTTTTTCCCACTGAAAACCTCCCCTCTCTCCATCCCCATCCCCGCCGGCTCTTCATGCTGAAGGCAGAAATCAGAAGCAGCGGTGTTGCCCAAGGCGGAGGCCCAACGTGTGTCAACTTACTGAAAGTAGCCATCAAGCCTTCCTGTTGTCGGCAAACCACAGATGTTTTTTGCTTCCTGCTTTTTGGGGGGGTGTATAGTCAGGAGGCATTCAAGAAATCTTGCTTAAAATAAATTTCTCAAAGGTGAAATCATACTGAGTCGAGGCCTTCTTTGCAGAAAAATGGAGCATATCTCCTCCCCTGACACAAAACTATCAGGACATCCCGCCAGGGCATTTGGTATGTCTAACTAAGGGGGAACCAGAACAGTGGTCCACAAGAAAGTTTTGGTGATCTGCAGAAAAATTTGGACATTATTTGCATTTTTTAATACATGGCTGTATGTTTCCTGCTCCTGGGGATGGCAGAGACAGCGAGGCGCACACCTGGAGCGAAGTCGGCTGGGCTGTAATGTTCTGGTGTTCATGTGTTTTTAACTACAGCTGACCGGCGCTACCGGAAGCGCTTCCAGGAGTACCAATCAGCTGACGCCAAAAGTGTACGAATTCTGAGTCCTGGAGTGTTGCAGTTCAGCCAACTTTGCTTCAGGCGCGACTTCTTCATGAGAAGTCACATTTTTTCAACTTGGACCGTTGAAAGGGAAGAGGCGGAGCGAAGGCTGGGGCACCGGTGGATAGAGATGGTGGCGGGAGGGGTCAAGGCGGTAGACACAAGCAGGGAGGGGGGAGCTGGGTGTTATTCGAGGTGGGGGGGCGGAAGAGGGGGCTACGGGGAGAGCTCCAGGGGCTCCATCTGCGCCTTTCTCTGCAGGTACCAGTCACTACCATGCCTACTTCCGAGTCCCTCAAAAGCAGGCGCGAGACAGTCTATTCCTCCCCTGCTGGTTCTGACAATGAGGGGGACTTTCTCCCTGATCTCTGACAGTTTCTGTCCAGAATTTTCAGATTTCCACATGAGGGAGAGGGAGAAAGAACAGCAGCAGCAACTAACAGGGGATCGAGAATCCTTCAGAAGATGAAACACCACCATAGTCTGGAACAGATGAGGGATACAAATAAACAAAATCACCTGCTCATACTAATCTTTCACCATGGGAAGAAGAATGGTTCCTTTGCAAATAGAGAGAACTACGTGCTCGTTTACAAGCAAAATCCTTAGAGGAAACGAATGAGCAAATGGAAGAAACAAAGAAAACAAGAACGAGAAAGAAAGAAAAATTAATTTGCTGGAGAGAAACACAAAGAGTGGGTCCAGAAAAAAGATGAAGAGGAAAGAAAAAGACAACGTAGACTCAAGAAAGAAATGAGAGAAAAGCAAAGAAAAGAGCTTGAAAAAATGCCGTCAAAGGAAAAAGCCTAAGAAATGTATAAGGAATGGCTGAAGAAAAAAACTTTGAAGATCTTCAAAAAAAGGAAAAGGAAAAGCTACAAGAAGCTGAATTACAGGAGAAGAAAGAGAAAGAAGGGAGGATGTTCAAAGAATGGCTGCAGAATTCTAAAAACAAGCCCTGCCCAGCTTCTGCTGGCTATACCTATGTCAATGGGAAACTTGCAACATACACAGATGGAAATGCCTATCCAGCTCCAGCCTTTTACAACCCCATACCTTGGAAACCAATGTGCCTCCTTCTAAGGAAAAGAAGTATGTTTCAGTGAAGAAAAATAAAAGGCCTCTTATCCAGTCACATCCATAGATCTTCATCAATGCTTTTTCAGAAATCCAGTAGTAATATTTATGTTGGATCATTATACAGAGTTCAGAAATAGCATAGGCATTTTGTAAATAATATTAGAGAAAGTTAAAATGTTTACATTAAGTGTGACATGTAAACATTTATGATTTCTTGACTTTTGATATTTTTAAATTTTTTATTGTTAAAATAAAGCACCTGGTAGAAAATAAACTATTTCCATTTTATATAGGATCTCTTGTGAGCCATATCTTTGTGTTAAAAACTTAAAGTATTATATTTACTATTGCTTTTGTGCTTTTTTGAGTTAGTTAATCACCACAATACCCTTGAAAATTAAAACAAAGTGGTGGCTACAAGCTAAAACTAAGGTTTTGGATTCTGATCCATTTGGGCATATAAAGCCAATAATTGAATTGAGTTTTATCTAGCCATGCTTGTTAAACTAACTTGCAGAGTGTGAAGTTGAACATTTTAATACTCTATTTATTGACTTGTGAAATACATCCCTTTAATATGAAATAATATGTGCTATATTTGTAGTATATTTTCTCTTCTTAGTTTTTCTGATAATAATATTTGTTTATGGTAGCTAAATGTCTAAGTAATAGAGTATTCATTTTAAATCTTAAGCTAGCAGAAGGAATAGAATTTTTATACACTATGAAAATTTTGATTCAATTTTCAACAACATATTTGTACAAGAAGATATTTTAATCTTTCACAGCAATTGTCGAGACTTGAAATAAAAATGACTCTGTCTTGCAGTAATGTCATTGGAGCCAAAAATCCATAAGCCTATTTTAAACAAGCAGGAACAAATATTGCACTAAAAATGCGTAATACTTAAATAAACTTCAATTATTTTGTAATAATTAAACTAACTTTAATAATTTTGTTACAATTAAGCAACCTTTAAAGATTTAGTTACAATTAAATTATTTTGTTATAATTAAATAAGCATTTTAAATTTTGTTATATTAAATAGGTGCCTTTTATGTTAATAAAATAAAAGTTCTTTGAGCATTATTTTACAAATGTATGCATCTTTTTTTAAAAAAATCATGATAGTGGTCCACGGGATTTAAAATTATGGATTTAGTGGTCCCTGAGATCCGTCTATGTATTATATTGTATTTATGTTTTATCAAGCCTGTTAGCCACCCTAAGTCCTGCGGGAGAAGGGAGGGATATAAATTTAAAAAAGTAATAAATAATAAATAAATAAATAAAATAAAAGGTTAGCAACCATTGCCGTAGGCAACACATCTGAGTATTCCTTATGCAGATGTTGCAGAGTGTGTGGTAGCCCTGCATTGCATAGCAAGGAAGATGAAACAGCGTTTTATCTGAATTAAGTGGATGAATTCAGCTGCCAATATCATAATTCCCCCATGGTGTGTGGGTGGGCCCTTTTTTGGAACCTAAAGCACTGTGAAAAAATTATGTTAGTGTTAGCTATAGCTGTTTCAACCTGGTATTCCTTATATGGTAGATTTTAATTAAGTAAAGCAGGTTGATGTCTATTTGCAACTTCTGCATTTAAGCTCTCTGTGTATGCTGAGCCTGTTGGAATCTGTCTTTTTTGCTCCTATGAGATATTCAAGAAAAAATTAAGTCTGGTTGTCTGACATACTTCAGAATTTTGATCTCCCTTGAGAATAACAGCATTTCACGCAGTGTTTTCATTAGAATATTAATCAGGATTATGATGCTGTTCTGCAAAATACCATAAATAATTGCCTTGAGGCAGAGCAGCTGTCCTGTAAACTTTCATCAGGAAATTACCATCCAGCTGTCTAGAAAAGAAACTGGTATTTACTTCCTTGATCATTTTTATAGTGCTATCAGTATTTGTAGTATGGGAACTTGCTGTAAAATAAATGTGTTTCTGGATTTTTCCTTTTTTCAAATTAATATACTAAAGCTTAACCAGGAAGTTTCCTTAACAAATCATCATTTTAGTAATTCTTTATTATCCAGGTAACTGATGACTATTTTTCTTTGTTTCTCTTCAGCAAAAGGTCCTGAAACTTTTTGGAGTTGTAATTTTCTAAGTTCTGCAAGTTGTAATTTTCCAACTTTAGCCTTTGTTTTTAGAGTAAGTTGATGCTTTTTTTGTTTGTTTTTTTGGCTCACATACTTTTTGCTGACTTAGCTTAGCGTAGCTTACTATGACCTGAAAGTTTCTAAAACCACAAAGCTAAGAATATAGAGCAAGTTGGGGAAAACTAACTCTTCTTAAAATGCCTTTGTTTGGAGGGGGAATTTATCTTTCTCTTTTTGCTGCTTAAAAATGAGATCCTAAAAGCATTTAACTTTTTTTTTTAAAAAAAGTTGGGGTTTCAGAACTTATATTTTCTGAGCTGAAAGCATATTAGTAGCCAGAAATCCTGCTAAGAATTTTCTTGGAGAAAAATCAACTTGAGACAAGAAAGTTAATCATAGCATTAGTCATCATTGGAAATTTGAACTAAAACACCATCTAAAACATCATGCACAGTATCTTATGATTGTATAAATAAATGAGTACAAATAAACGGGGACAGTAGGACAAGGACGGTAGGCACGCTAGTGCACTTACGTACGCCCCTTTTACAGACCTCTCAGAAATGGAGTTAGGTTCACTGTAGACAGTTTAAGTTTAAATTTATTGGGGTTTGAGGATGTAACAACGTCATCAGATAGTGAGTTCCAGGCATTGTCCACTCTGTTACTATTTTCTGCAATCGAGTCTGGATCAGCTCACTTTGAGTTTGTATATGTTGATAGATCGTGTATTATTGTGGCTGAAGCTGAAGTATTCGTTCATAGGTAAAACATTGTAACAGACAATTTTGTGTACTAAGCTTAGGCCTGGCTGTAGGCGGCGTGGCTCCAGGATTTCTAGGTCCAGGATTTTAAGCCTGATGGCATAAGGTATTCTATTGCGGGTTGACGAATTGAGTACTTTTCTCATAAAATATCTCTGAACTTGTTCAATTATATTAATGTCCGTTAAACAATATGGATTCCAGGCAGATGAGCTGTATTCGGGCATTGGTTTGGCAAAGATTTTATATGCCCTGGTTTGTAGTTCAATATTACCAGAGAAGAACCTTCTCAAAATTAGGTTGACAACTCTTAATGCTTTTTTGGCAATGCTATTGCAGTGAGCTCTGGGGCTGAGATCTTTTGAGATGAGTACTCCTAAGTCTTTGATGAAGTGAGGGTTGTCTTCGAGGTTGTACCCACCCAGTTTGTATTTATTGCTTAGGTTCTTTTTACTAATGTGTAGGACAGAACATTTCTAGTAGAGATTTGAAGTTGCCAATTGTTCACCCATTTATACACATGGTCAAGGTCACATTGTAAGTTAGCAGTGTTGTCAGTGGTTGTGAATAGTTTTACGTCATCAGCAAAGAGAATGCAGATGCTTTTGATGTGGTCGCAGAGATCGTTTATGTATATTAAAAAGTCAATGTAGATTACATCTATTGCTTTGCCCTGATCAAGTTGTGTAGTCCAGGTGTTTTTGCAGGGAATGAGTTGTAAATTACAGGACAGTTTTTCCTGAAACCAAACTGGTTGTTAGAGAGTAGGTTATTTGACTCTTAAGTGAAGAATAATGAATTGGTTGATGATTGATTCCATGACTTTGCAGGTGACACAACATAATGAGATTGGTCTGTAATTTTCAACTTGGCTGAGCTCTCCCTTTTTGAAGATAGGAATGACTGTGGCTAATGACCATAGGTCAGGCAAATAATTAGATAGACTTGATTAGGAAATCAACCTCACAGCAAGGCTACAACTACTTTTGTTGAGATTGGCTATAATAACTAAATCTTGCAAGTCTGCTTGTGCTCTACCTCCTCCTCCTTCTTGTAGTTTAATGAGTTTTGGAGGCTTCTGCCTCAGTCATTATCTGCTTTAAGTACGATAACTTTAAAAAAAGAATCTCATTTTTCCTAGGCAACAGTTTCTTCGTATGTCCATCAAGGTCAACTTTTTTCAGATCTACAGGAGATATGATCAAGATGCTATTTCTTCACCTGTGGAGATTGTGGCATTCTCTCAAAGGCTCGATTCAGCCACTTTGAAGTTTTTTCCAGGGTCCAGGGCATAGCAGCGCTTCCTCTGGAAGATATGACTGCCTCATTGCGTCAAGGAGGGTCATTTCTGTAAGCAAATGTCCCTTGGGATGATTTTCATCATGCCAACAACTGCCAAGGCCATTACAGTTGAATAAATGATTCCCTAATTTGAGATTTTCTACTGCCAGCCTGGGCTAAAAGAGAATATGTATTATGCAACTTGACCTCAATTTGCAAATAATCCAGATAACCAGATTTGCATGAATGTATATATTTCCATTTAGCCTTCTGTGTAAAAACTTATCTAAAGTGAAATTTTAATTAATTTCCCAGAGAAACTTTCAGCAGCTGCAGAACTGCTTGGTTTAATTAACACTGGTATCTAGGGCAGATGCCTCATTTTACTGTAAAAGCCTTAAGGATAACTTCCCCCTCCCTCTTGTCTAATTGTCATAACTCTGCTTTATTTCTGCTTTTTACCCACAGAGTTCTCTGGAAGAACTGATTGCAAATTTTTGTCTCTACTAATTTGTGTAGTAGCTGATGAAACTAAATCTTGACTACTGACTTCAGCCAGCTATTGCCGGGGAGTTGTGATTCTAACACAGCCAGTTAGCACTAGGCTAGGGAAAGCTGGTTTTGGCTAAGCAGGCCTCTTCTCCAATCCATGGGTCAGAAATTGGTTACAGGAAATAGGCTGGTGGGTAAAGGGATTGAGCTTAATCTGATGCTGAAATTCACATTTAGTGCTTGCCGTTGTTACCACCTATTAGCTTTCTTTTGCACATCTTGTATTACAATCGTAAATCATTGTAGTAGTAAGTTTTTATTTATTTATTTATTATATTTTTATACCGCCCTTCTCCCTGAAGGGACCCAGGGCAGTGTACAGCCATCTAAAACAAAGATCGCACAAATAACAATTACACAACAAACATATTTAAAACCATTTAAAATATATATGTGTATAGGGCCAAAATTTAAAAGCTGGGAAAGTATGTCCAATTTAAAACTCGATCTAAAAGGTTAAAAGGTCTAAAAAAATAAAAAAAAATCATTTTAGTTTACGGAGAGGTAGTGTGAGTCAGGCCAGGCCAGCCTGAGTGAATAGGTGTGATTTCACGGCACGGCGGAAAGCACGGAGGTCTGGAATAATATGAATTTCCTAGGGGAGATGGTTCCAGAGGGTGGAAGCTACCACAAAGAAGGCTCTCCGCCTGGGGGTCACCAGCCGACATTGTCTAGCTGATGGCACCCTGAGGAGGCCCTCTCTGTGGGAGCGAACCGGTCGGTGGGAGGTATTTGCTGGTAGAATGCTGTCCTGTAGATAGCTGAAGGCATCACATGACTGGTTTCAACATTACAACAGTTTTTTTTTAACAATGATTGTTAAGTGAACACCATAATCATTAAGCAAATTCCCCCTCTCCCCCTTATTGGAAATAAACACCAGAAGCCATAAAAAAGTCACAAATCATGGTCATTTGATTGTGGGACACTGCAAATGACCATAAAGGTAAAATGCAACCATATGACTGCAGGGGTACATGTGCAGCAATCATAACTCTGAAAAGAGGTCATAAATAGCTCTGGGGAAATCCATCATACTTTGAACAGTTGTTAAGTGACTGTTTGTAAATTGAAGGCTACCTGTACTTACATCTTGCTGCAGAGATTCTCTTGCCTGAAGAAAAATTAAGCACACCTCTTATCTTTTCTCAAGTACAGCTATGAAAAGTAAAGAAGAGGTACTCCAAAGTACTGTGGAGTGGTATATAAGTCTAAGTGCTATTGCTACTATGCTAATTTACCAAACTTTGTGAAGAAATTAGAACAAATCACATGAATCTTTTCCATAAACAAATCAGAGGAAATGTATTGATATGAAAGTATATTGATAAACTGAAAAACGAGACATTTGCTTTCCTTATTTTTAACCAATAAAATTTTTTGTATGCATATATTTATGGATAATGCTTGGTCTACAAAGTTATCCTGGGGAATATCTTTGATCAATTCTAGCATGAATGCGAAGCTGAAAATGTATTACCTTTCTCAGACAAAGCAAATGCTTTTAGAGAGATGTTAAGGATTTGGACTGCCTTCCTCTGTTGGTCTGCTTAATGTAAAATCTGTAGCCCAAATATAGTACCACAGCAGAGAGCAAAAAATTAAATCCTATTAAACTTTCATTTGCTTTATTTCACAGTACATTGGAATTGGGAATAAACAATCATGCAAGCATATATAATAATTAAGCAATGTTGAGAGATATAGATTTATTCACAACCTCTGTTCAAGGTAAAATTGCAAGAAAGTATTTTCTGATCATAAATAACCCTTATAGATCCCATTTTATCCCATAATTTGACTCATAGCTTCAATTTTATGTACCGGTGTAAAATGCAATGGGATGACATAGAACATGATATATGAATCCCGGGTCCATCAGCTAAAACAGTTGAAAATCAATATTCTAATTGGACAAAGTACAAGAAAGTAAGAAAGTAGCCCTTTGCTTCTGATGCCTTACTCCTAATATTGCTATGAACAGACACAGAGGAAATAAACAATATTTTTTAATATATTATTCACCGCTTTTCAAAATTCCTATCATTCATAAAAGCACTTGATATTCCAGCTAAATTCTGGAAATAGACTATAATATCATGGAAATTGAAAACCTTGAGATAACAAAAATACATATTTTAAAAAAACCTTTTTAAAGGGAACCCCAGGAAGAACCCCAGGAAGAGCCAGCTGCATAGGTCTCAGAAGGGAAGAGATCGTTAATGAAAAGATATATTTTCTAAGGCACACCAATCTTATTGATCTTAGTCATGAGCCACGTAGGAAGACCTCTAAAAATATCCATAAAGCATATAACCCAGAAAAACTTATTTAAGTTAACAGCAACACTTTGAATTGATCAGCACAGCTTGCAAGGTCTTGGCATGTTGTGTACATTCCCCAGAGTCGTGTATGTCATGATGAGTCTTCGATCTGATGGGCTCTTCTTATCATCTCAATATAAAGTACTTCTATAGAAGGTTCAAGGAAGATGGTATCTAACTATCCAACATTTTCATGGGGAAGCTGTTGCTTACAAAAGCAAAATGTTGGACTCTAGCATAATTGTTAATTATAAAGATGCCTATGGGGCATGCGTAAGTCTCATTGTCAGTTTTACAATATGGTAATTACAAAAAGGTTAGCAATCCAATGCTTTGTTTGGATACCCAATTACTTAGAAGAAAGGTAAGTTCGGGCAGCCAGCAATAGAGCAAAAGATTAGGTATACCTCCTCAGTTTTCTTTCTGTAAGTGATTGCATCTTCCACAGTAAGTAAGTAAGTAAGTAAGTAAAATTTTATTTATACCCCGCCCTTCTCCCGAAGGACTCAGGGCGGCTTCC
>JANHFO010004277.1:16966-27596 GCA_032468095.1 Pareas carinatus
TGGCAGATGGCAGTCAGCAGAAAATAGCCTGCAGTACCGCTTTTGACCACTGCACCATCCTGGCTCTTAAGTATTTGCCCCTCTCTTTTTACTATGAGTAACAGAAAAGTATTAAATACATACTGAGCAATAACACTTCTCTCGCCTCTCCCCCTCCCCTTCGCTCCATTTTTTAAAATTAAATGCTGGGTCTAGTGATGAAGCCCCTGGGTTAGGAAGCCGGCTGGATCAACTGCCAGGAGACTGCCTCTTTCTCTCTCTTCCTCTCAGGTCAACCCACCTCAGAGGATTGTTGTTGGGAAAACAGGAAGAAAAAGGAGTATTAGGAACGTTCATTGTCTCTTCAGTTATTTATCAAGAGAATAAAGGCAGAGTAGAAATAAATAAATAAATAATGTGCTAATACAGGGCTGCATTTCCCCTCAAGAAATGGAAGTCCTCCCACAAACTATTTAACCTCAGAATGGATAATTATCTTAGATTTGCTGAGAACATGGAAACGTAGGCAAATTAGATTTCTCTCTCCCCCCCCCATTTTTCTAATCTTAGGTTTCAAGTAAGGGTCTTAAATTTACCTGATAGAAAAGTAAATTAAATTTATTTTTATTCTGGCTGCAGCTATCCCAGCTATGAATATTTTTTTGGGGGGGGAATCCCTGCCCTGGCCAAAACGTTCAGTTATGGACCTTCCCCTGAAAAATCATCCCTCAGCCGGATTGTAAAAAACACTCAGCTACATTCGTCAGTGATTTAAATTAGTCCTTCAATCAGAACCATGTAGAAACCTATTCTATTGAGGCAAGAAGGGCCATCTTTGCAGAATAGTGCTGTTCTTTCCACATTCCACTCATTATGGTCTATACCAGTATCTGTCTTTGGTCTATACCAGTATACTGAACGCACGGGTATTGTGTAGGTGGCACCTGGCTCAATAGTAGTAACTGTGAGAGGGATCTTGGGAGTTCTAGTGGACAAGCCCTTAAATAGGAGCCAGCCGTGTGCTGCAGCTGCCGAAAAAACCTCAACACAGTTCTAGTCCGTATTAACAGAGGGATAGAATCAAGATCACGGGAAGGGTTAATACCCCTTTATAAGGCCCTGGTAAGGCCCCACTTGGAATACCTCATCCAGCTTTGGTCGCCACGACATAAAAAAGATGTTGAAACTCTAGAAAGAGTGAGAGCAACAAAGTTGATTAGAGGACTGGAGGCTAAAACACATAAAGAACGGTTGCTGGAATTGGGCAGGTCTAGTTTAATGAAAAGACGGACTAGGGGTGACACAGTAGCAGTGTTCCAATATTTGAGGGGCTGTCGCAGAGAGAAGGGAGTCAAGCTTTTCTCCAGAAGGCAGAACAAGAAGCCATGGATGGAAACTAATCAAGGAGAGAATCAACCTAGAAATAAGGAGAAATTTCCTGACAGAATGATTCTTCAGTGGAACGACTTGCCTCCAGAGGTTGTGACTATTCCAGCACTGACACTTTTAAAGAAGAGACAACCATTTGTCTGACATAGTCTAGGGCTTCCTGTCTGAGCAGGGTGCTGGACGAGAAGACCTCCAAGGACGCTTCCAACTCGGTTATTCTGCTATTTCTCAACTATGGCAATTTAAGACCTATGGCAGTGGTGGTGAACCTATGTATGGCACGCATGCCACAGTGGGGAGACAGAGCCCTCTCTTTTGGCACATGAGCCAAGTTGCCCCAGCATTACCCCAGCGCTGAGCATGCTCAAAAAGAGAGTAGCAGCACTGGGCGATGACATCACGGGGCTATGTGCATGCTCAGAGAGTGAGTAGTGGCGTTGGACGATGACGTCATGAGCTGCGACTCGTTGCCTGTGGCTCATCCGGGCATTCTGTGCCTAACAGGTTAGCCATATGAACTAATTCCCACAAGTCCCCACTCAGCGTGTCACCATGATGCTTCCTCCCAAAAGCTGTGTTCAAATGACTCAGAGCCACAACTATTAATTCCAGACTTTAGTCTACCATGTTAGTTAAATTGACCCTTGTTGTTTGTTATTTATTTTAACAAGCTTTATACGGCTGCCCATCTCAAGAAAGAGGACTCTTAATATTCACACACAGCAATAAAAGCAAAAAAACTATAAAAAGCAGAAATCTGGTGCTTCGGCTACTCCAGGCTGCAACATCACCTATCCCATCCCCAGGGATGCAGTAGATAGTTGACCAAACTCAAAAAATTGGATTCGTTAAACCATGTTAATTTAATCGTGCTTAGCTGTGTTAATAGTAATAGTTTTGTCTAGTGTGAGTTTATATCTAAGTCAGTATCTTCAGTATCAAAATAAGCAATTTAAATGAGGGGATAGGAGGGGAACGCATCAAATTTTTGGATGACAGTAAGCTTGTGAGAATAGTCAACACTCCAGAAGACAAGTTCGGTCATTTGGAACGAACTTCCTCCAGAAATACGGACGGTCTCAGATCTCCGGGCCTTCCGTTGGGCCCTAAAGACCTTACTATTTATCCAAGCCGGGTTGTCCTGAGCCCTCTTTTATTTTTAATTCGGTTTTAAATTCTTAAATTGTAATTTTAATTTTTAATCAGCCGACGCATTTAATGTTTTTTAAGGGTTTTTAGTGTTTTTGTACCTGTTTGTGTTTTTACTATGGCTGTACACCGTCCTGAGTCCTTCGGGAGAAGGGCGATATAAAAATCTAAATAATAAATAAATAATAAATAAACAAACAAGATACAGAAGGACCTCGGCAGACTTGAAGACTGGGCTCTATCTAACAAAATGAAATTTACTGGCGAGAAAAATAAGGTTTTACACTTAAGCAAGAAAAATCAAATGCACATATATAGAACAGGTTATACCTGGGCTCAATGATAGTAACTGCGGGAGGGATCTGGGAGTCCGAGAGGACAATCGCTTAAATAGGAGCCAGTCAAAAAAGCCAACACAATCCTAGGTTGTGTTAATAGAGGAATAGAATCAAGATCACATGAAGTGTTAATACTGCTTTATAATGCCTTGTTAAGACTGCATTTGGAATACTGCATCCAGTTTTGATCACCACCACATTAAAAAATGTGTTGAGAAGCTGGAAAGAGAGCAGAGAAGAGTAACCAAGATGATTAAGGGACTGGAGGCTAAAACACATGAAGAATAGTTGCAGGAATTAATGGGTACGTGTAATTCAGTAAAAAGGACGAGGGGTGACATGATAGCAGAGTCCCAAGATTTGAGAGCCTGCCTCAAAGAAGAGGGGGTCAATCTGTTCTCCAAAGCACCTGAAGGCACGACAAGAAGTAATAGATGGAAACCAATCCAGGAAAGAATTAATCTAGAAACAAGGAGGTATTTCCTGACATAACAATTAATCAGCGGAATGACTTTCCTTTAGAACTTCTGGGTGCTCCATTACTGGAGGTTTTTAAGAGGAGATTGGACAGCCATTTGTCTGAAAAGACATCTAGTTCTTGAGCAGGGGGTTGGATTAGAAGACCTCCAAGGTCTTTTCCAACTCTGTCATTTTGTTATGCTGTTAAGTCCTGTGCAGGTAAAAGTGTCCCACGAACACAGCGTGCAAACTGCTGCAGAACCTGGAAGTGTATTTAACAGACAGAGCCAAATAAAGAGTCAACATTTCTGTGAACTGCCATTGTCATTTTTAAAATGTCCATTCAGGATATATTTCAGGAGTTCTGCCTAGGGAATCTTTACCCATCAAGCTTCAAGGCAGACGATCTGTGCCCAGGACCCAAGCCTTGATTAAAGCTCAAGCAGCAAAATACTAACGCCACTTAGATGGCATGTCCCCTTAAATCATTAAAAATGATAAAAGATGCCTCCAAGGAGTGCTTGACTCAGGACAAGGGTGCCCATGGTATCTTGACCTTCCTTTATTTGAATAGCAACTTCCTTCAAACCATTATCCCTGACCACTGGTCGCTCTGCAAAGTGACATCCCTCATCACATTGGGAGGATTTATTTCAGTGACGACCAGAAAGCAAAAAAAGGCAGTCCTGTAAAACGGACAGAGAATTTTCAAAGCAAGGCAGGGTCAACAGCACGGTGGTGACGGCAGTGGCTCCCATAGTGAAACGTGCAATTCCCCGCTCTCCCCAGCTCAGGCTATGCAGGATATTAACGTATGTATAAATGAAATATATAACATAGAACAAGAGAATCGTATTCGGATGGATACATACGGATTAAGAGGACTCTTTGCTTTCCATGGCTAGATAGTGTTGCCTGCAGTGTGCTGAAGGAATGCTTCTACTGTGTGTGTATATGTGTGTGTGAGAGAAAGGATGAGAAAGAAAGGAGAGAAAAATGTGTGAGATAAGGTGCTTGTTTTTATGATTCTGCTTCTCTTTCCAGTCTAACCCAAGTATTTATTAGACAGAGGCAGAGAAAAATGCAGCCAATTTTCTTTTAATTCCAGTTTAAAGGAAAGTGGGGATATATTTAGAATCACATGAAAGAGATTTTTTTTTTTAGATTTATTTCTCTATAATTTAGAGAGGAGCAAAAATTCACCCCCTGCCTCTGCTTTTAATGCAGAAATACGCTAATTGGAGAAAGGACTGCTACAGGCTCTCTCTCTCGCTCTCTCTCCTCTCTCTCCCCCCCCTTTATTTTCATGCAAGACAAGGGTTTTTTTGCTTGGTTCACACATTCACTGGTGAAACCTAATTGCTAAGAAGGTATAGTGAATTTCACCTTTATCTCAAAGAGTGGTTAGCCCGTGGTTTTTATATTAATAATATGAAAGGGCTGCCATTAAAAAAAATGTTTCAGAGGTGGCTAGCCTCCCGATAAAATAGCCAACATTAAAATATTCCTGCATATACAGAGCTATAAAATAGCCACCCTGGGAAAAATGTGCGCCGTTTTCTATACCTAGATGTGAGCATCTTAGTGCCAGAAAAGTCCACAAAAATAAAAGCTGGAACAACAGCCTGAGGATGAAAAGTTACGACTTCTTTCTCAGCTAAAACCAAGATGAAGAAAGGGGGGGGGATAAGACGTGGATAAAATGTGTGACCTGCAGGAAAAATAGGGGAGTTTGTTTCCTTAACCATTGCATCATCGAATGAAGCTGACCAGAGAGAGGACGAGTAGTACGGAATCCAGACTTCTAGAGCTAGCAACCATAAAGGAATTCAAATCATAACAGGTCGCAAAAGAATCCAAATTGCGGCGTCCTCCCCAGGGGTAAATCCAGCTCTACTTGAAGGCATTCAGTAATAGGGAAGATTTGAGAAATGGTTGCACCATCCAAGCACAGAGATTTCTTCTCCCTGTTTGGAGCTTATGTCGATTGTTCCACATCCTGGTTTTTAGGATGATAGAGAACAGGTCTCAGCCCCATTCAGAGGAAGGGAGTTCCAGGGAGTGAGATAACAATCCGGACTGGTGCTCAAAGCCCAGAGCATGTTTAAATGCATCCCACGATACGTGTAAAAAAAGGACTTCAAATGCAAGGCTGTGGCCACCACCACCGCCTGTAGATGCCTATGCTGGACCTGCTCTGTAACATCCTCTCAAACATTTGAAAACTGCTACAGGTGATCCTCGATTTACAACGGTTTATTTAGCAACCGAAGTTACAACGGCACCGAAAACAGCGACTTATTACCGTTTTTCACACTCACAACCATTGGGGCCTCCTGATGGTCATGTGATCAAAATTCAACCGACTGGCAACCGACTCGTGTTTATGACGGTTGCGCTGCCTCAGGATCACGTGATCCCTTTTTGCAACCTTCTGAGAAGCAAAGTCAACGAGGAAGCCAGATTCACATAACAGCCGTGTTGCTCCTTTAACAACTGCAGCGATTCGCTTAACCACTGTGACAAGAATGGTCGTAAAATGGGGCAAAACTCACGCAACAACTGTCTCACTGAGCAACATAATTTTTTGGGACTATTTATTAATTTAGTTCATGGCGAGGACTACCTGTATTCTATTCCCTCTTGGTTTTCTCTTCTTAAGGCTAAGCCCTTGTCTTCCCTAAACCTTTTATCTCATAGGATTTGGTTTTTAATCTCCTGTACCCTCCTCATTATCTTACCTTAAGCCTGCCCATTTGTCTGAATAATTCTACAAGTACAATATCCAGAAGCCGAGTCAGAACTTGAAATGGAATTTGATAAATCAGTGCAGCCTAAATTGAAATCATTATTGCTTGTGATCAGTAAACTCCTTTTGATGTAATGTAAAATTGCATTTGTCTTTCTGGCAGCTATATAATGCAATCAACAACCATGCCAAGAATTAATGAAAATTACAAACCCTGGGACTGAACACCATGGTACTACCCCACATGGTACTTCTCTCCAGTTTAATGGAACCACTGTTAAACATGCTTGAGCATAAATACTTAACCTAGCTATGAATTCACTTAACCGGCATCTTATGAAGTCCATGTTTAACTTGTTTCCTTTTCGAAATGTTGCACTGACATTTCAGTTTTGCTGAAAGCAAGATATACTATATCTACCATTCCCACAGTCTACTAATGAACTTAGCCAATCAAAAAATATCTGTTAAAATGTCTTCTTGACATACTCATGCTGACTTTTGGTTTTACTGCATTCCAGTGCTTACAAACGTAATTCTTAAGTCTTTCTAGACGTTGACGTCAGACTGAATTCTCTGGAATCCCTCGCCTCCTCTTCCTCTTTTTGAGCATAACGATTTTTTTTTCAAAAAAATTATATACTGTTTTTATGCTTTTGATATTTTATTGTATGTCTCCGAGAATCTCCCTGGAAGAGAGATGGGCAGTTCTTAATTATGAGTCAATAAATTTTCCATCCGCCGTTGCCTACCACTTCACTCATTCTTCATAATTTCTCAGAAAGAATGCCTAGAACAGGGTTTCCCAATCTTGACAACTTTAAGGCAGGTGAACTTCAACTCCCAGAATTCCCCAGCCAGCATTTGTTCTCTTCTTTATAGTTGTCTTCTGCTTGGAAAAGATTGAAATGAAATAGGACCTGACTAGTTCTGACTTTTCTTTGTGGTGGATATTTTGTGATCTTCATTTTCCCTCTCTTTTAAACCCTACTGAAAGAACCCCCTTTTCATTCTTCTTAACAAGCTTCGCCAAATTCAGCTTATTTTAATCATTAGTTCCCCTCACCTGAGTCCCCCAGCCCCCCCCCCCTTTAACTTCTGGTGTGTGCCCTGTTCTGTTTTCACATTTTTACTTAGATTTTTTAGTTACCTCATTGGCCTCTCTTTTTTTATCCTCATTATGTTTTCCACTGGAACTGATTGCAAAGGTGCTTTTAGTGTCTCCTCTTTCAGGAATTCCGTTAGCTTTCCCTGTTCAAGAAATTTCACTTATTACTCTTATTAAAAACCTGCCATGTTGAAAATTCAGCTACATCTAGCTTTTTCTTCCTTTTAAAATCAAGAACTCCAGCATTACAGCTAGTTCTTGATTAAGTCTAATCAATGAACTACCAAGAATACTCCTACAAACACTGTCAAGGCAACCCACATGTATATAAACGGGAGGGGGGGGGAATCCTACTCCCTTTTAGCACTGATGCTGTTATCTAGTTGGGTAATAAAATGCCCTGCAAGAAAACAATCAAGCTCAGAGAGCACCAAGGACCCCATGGTATAATCCCGAGCTACAAATAGTCTCTTCTATTGGAATCGACCATTGTTAAACACACTGAGAGAAGCTCCATCTACTGTTTACATCTCCTCATGAAAGGAGGCAACTCAGATCAAGAAAAGAGGTAAACGGATCTAAACACACACATCTTAATCTCATAATTATTAGTCAGACAAGGAGAAACCAGCAAAAGATAAATAAGAATGATCCAAGAAGGTACAATACCCATTCAAGGCTGGTAGGATGAACCACCAGCACTGTTAATTCCCACTGCACTGATGATGTTATCTAATCTGGTAATAAAATGTCTGCAGGAAGAGGAGCAGGCTCCAAAATTACCCAGAAGCCATCAGTTCAACCCCTTAGCTACAAATATTCTCCACTGTGTACTTCCCCCGCCCCGAGTCTAACATCAACCCAAAGCAGCTTCAAGGTAGAACAAAATGTGCTGGCTGGGGAATTCTGGGAGTTGCAGTCAACAGATCCAAAGTCAGCAAGGCTGAGAAACTGTATAGGGGAAAAAAATTAACAGGGAGACCAAACATAATTTCTTAGAAGACCTATTTGGCAAAGACCGAGTCTCAGTAGATGCAGGAGAAATTAAAGCACCCACCTCATTGCATCGTATGATGAAGGCTCTCTTGGATGAAATGTATGCATTTCTTCATACCAGTGAAAATAAACTGTGGAATTCATTTGCACAGGAGTTCATAATGGCTATCATCTTGGGTAACTAAAGAAGTGATTGAATAAATTCATGAAAGTTAATGCTCTAAATGGCTACTAGATATGATTGGCTATATGTCACCACCTCCAGAAAGACGATCTCCTTTTCTGTTCTCGTTACTGAGAGCCGGTTGCTTGGGAACATGAGAAGTCTCAACTGCATTTGTGGGCTGGTAATGGTCTTCCTGAAAGGTTCCCGTTGCGCTTAGTAGGTACCAAATGTAGTACTAGCTAGACTTAGTAGACCAAAAAGACTAGGATCTTAGATTTTGGGGTGGAAGGCCTGCATGTTTTTACTTATATAGCTCAGTCACAATTCTTTTTTAGGACAATCACACTGGAATCAGAATCGTACGACTGAAAGGGACCTTGGAGATCTTCTAGTCCAACCCCAACTCATGGCAGGCTGAAAGTAATCCTATCACACAACTCAAGAAGAGTATGAACTAGATCAGTGATAGCTAACCTTTTAAACACCGAGTGCCCGGACGAGTTGCAACTAATGACTCGTGGCTCGTGATGTCATCACCTGGCACCGCTACTCTCTTTCTGAGCATGCACCCCGACATCATTGCCTGGCGCCGCTACTCCTTTCTGAGCATACTCAGCTCTAGGGCGATTTGACTCGCGTGCCAGCAGAGCGGGCTCTGCGTGCCGGCTGCGGCACACGTGCCATGGGTTCACCATCACTGTTCTAGATTCTAGATAAAAATCCGTTTGGTATTCTTATAATATTAAAAAAAGGGGAGATGAAAGTATTCAACAAACAGCAAGAATACATATACGAGTAGTCCTCGACTTGCAACTGTTCATTTAGTGGCCATTCAAAGTTACGGCACTGAAAAATGTGACTTATGACCATTTTTCACAGTTACGACCGCTGTAGCATCAACATGATCATGTGATCGAAATTCAGATGCTTGGCAACCGGTTTGGATTTATGGCCGTTGCCGTGTCCCAAGTGAACGTGATCCTCTTTTGCGACCTTCTGATGACCAAAGTCAGTGTGGAAGCCAGATTCACTTAACAACCGGGATATTAATTTATCAGCTGCAGGGATTCACTTAACAACTGTGGCAAGAAAGGTTGTAAAATGGGGCAAAGCTCACTTAACAAATATCTCACTTAACAACAAAAATGCTGGGCTCAGTTATGGTCACAAGATGAGGACTACCTGCATGAATTAAAATTTAACAAGAAATCTGGTCTAGAAAATCAATGGAGAGGCTGGCGGGAAAGGTTGCCAATCCTGACCACATGATGCCTCGCTTAACAACTACAGCAAAAAATGTGGCAAAATTAGGTAGGCTCACTTAAGGATCACATTGCTTAACCATGAATTATTCAATGGATGTTGTGGTCATATGTTGAGAACTACCTGTATTGGACTGAAAATAACGTGGATTGTTTTATAGGTCGTATTCTAACAGACCGGATCGTTCGGCGTGCCCTCAAGACGTATCTTTTTATCCAGGCCGGGCTATCCTGATTCCCTATGTGCCCCTTGGGGTGGGCTTTTAAACTTTTAATTGGGGTTTTATTGGGTTTAGCATATTCTTAATTCTCAGCCTTTACTTAATTGTTTTAATTAGCCTTTAATATTGGTTTGTCTATTTTTTATGTTTTAATGGCTGTACACCGCCCTGAGTCCTTCGGGAATAGGGCGGTATATAAATTCGAAATAAATAAATAAATAAATAAATAAAAGATATAAAAGGAAACCAGATAGGAAACCATGCTGTTAATTCTACTTTGGGTCACATGACTTCAAAAGAGACGGGAGGGGACTTAGACTGGAACAGTCATCAACATTCTAAGCTGTTGCCCAACCTTTTCTCCATAGGGATGCATGGAGAAAGCTTTTCAGGATTTTTTTTTTCTCTGCAGTCCCCAGGTGGATCCAGCATTTTCAAATTCAGGACTCCTGCAAATAGAAAACCCATTATGCCCATAGCTTATCTTACCCCAGCAAGTAAGCTGGTAATATAAGTTACTTTCCAAACAACACCTGATTCTCAACTTCTAAGCTATGTACAGCACTAGCACTTAAGACTTATGTACCGCTTCATAATGCTTTACAGCAGGGGTCCCCAAACCCTGGTCCATGGCATGCCAGCAACCAGGCCACGAAAACAAGCCAAACACTATTCATGGGAGCAGGGAGCAGGCAAAACCATGCCCCCTCGCGTCTGTGGAAAAACCTTTCTTCATGGAACCAGTCCCTGGGACCCAAAAGATTTACTGCATTTTCTAAGTCAGAGGTCTCCAACCTTGGTCCCGTTAAGGCTT
>JANHFO010004278.1:52464-64422 GCA_032468095.1 Pareas carinatus
TAATATAAAAGGCACCTATTTAATATAACAAAATTTTAAAAGCTTATTTAATTATAACAAAATATTTAAAGGTTGTTCAATTGTAGCAAAATTATTCAAGTTAGTTTATTACAAAATAATTGAAGCTTATCTGAGTATGAAACATGTTAGTGTGATATTTCTTCCTGGTTAAGAGAGAGAGACAGAGAGAGAGACAGAGAGAGAGACAGAGAGAGAATGAGAGAATGAGAGAGACAGAGAGAGAGACAGAGAGAGAGACAGAGAGAGAAAGAGAGAGAGAGAGAGAGAGAGAGAGAATGACAGAGAGAATGAGAGAGAGACAGAGAGAGAATGAGAATGAGAGAGAGAGACAGAGAGATACAGAGAGATACAGAGAGAGAGAGAGAATAAGAGAGAGACAGAGAGACAGAGAGACAGAGAGACAGAGACAGAGACAGAGAGAGAGAGAGATATGGGGGGCTAAAATGAAGGCTGGGAGAGGTCAGGGCTGCAGCCACATTGGAAGCAGGATATCCGCTAGATACTTGCAGTGGCCGCCTTCGGAACCGGGCTGTGCGCCGGCGGCGTCCATTTCAAACCAGCCGAATACCTGAAGTTTGTGGCAGGGCCACACACATGGTCTCCTAGGAGGGGCCGCCTGAGCACTGGGACTCGTGCTCTCTTTTGGGGGGGGCTGAGCGGGATGCCTGCATTTTTCGGGAAGGAAATCATTTTTGTTGCCCCACTGCAAATCTTCAAAACCACTCTGGGAAATCCTGGAATGGAAAAAACTTGAGAGGAAGTTGGAATTCAAAAAGTGGAGAATTTTTGTCTTCTGTTTTCTATCCTTTCCACTCTCTTTCCCTCTCCTCCACAAAACCACCTCCCCAAAATTCTTGCAGCTGTTCCGATTGCCCCCTTCCCCTGCTGACTTGCCAAACAAATTCCCCATCTCGAGAGCGTGTCTGTTGCACTGGACAGCCTGCGGAGACCTGACTCTCGCTCCCTTTTGGCCCTTCCGAGGGGGACGCTGTTGCCACCCGCTCGCCCCTGCAAGATGGGGAAGCGAATCAGGCTGTAGGCAGGGCTCTTGGGTGGCTGTTCACTGCTTGGGGCAGCCCAGTAAGGCGAAGATGAGCCCCACCATGAGAGACCCCTCCCCATCTGCCATTTTGGCACAACAAACCTGGTGAGGGGCTTCTTTAAGCTCCCGGCGGGGATCCCTTGCACTCCTGGCCTGGGAGGAGACAGGGCACACAAGGTCAAGGGGTTCTGACTTGAGCCACAATTGAAGCCACAAACAGGCTGCTCGGAAACCACTTGGCTCTTCGAAGCCCCAACAGCCCCCCCCTCACGCACACACCTGCCCAGCCCCTGATTGCACCGCTTAAGAGCCTTGACCTACTGATTCATGCTGCACTCCTGGTCAGCGGCAATGCGGCATGAGGGGCCAGCAGGTGGCCCAGCGGTAGTAAGCCCAAGTTCTGCAAGTGCTGCTACCACCACCTGGGGCGCATCACAAGAAGTCAAGCAGGCGACACTCGAGCCTTGCTCGCCTTGCCAACTTCCCTCTCCCCCACCCTGGCTGAGGCCAGAAGCTAACTCACACTTGTCTTGCCAGCTTTCTGGGATGCCTCCTGCCTGGCCCCCTCCCTTCCCCCCACGAGCTAAGACGAAAAGCTTGCTCGTTCACTCAAAAGCCTTGCTCACCTTGCCTGCGCCCCCGCCACTGCTTCAACGCCTACTCTCGCTGGCTTCATGTAATAGGGACATTGATACAGTGAACCAGTCAAGTGCTAGGTGAGCCAGCCATCCTGGCATCACATTCCCACCCAGGGAGCCCGCCCCTGGACCCTCCTCTCTGATATGCAATCAGGCTGCCATTAGAATGGGTTTTTAGCCACTCCCGCACCTTTCTCCCAGTTCTTAAGGGCAGCTTATCTTAGCTTCCGCAAGCTCTCTCTCCGCTTTGGCACAGACTGTGTGTGGTATTTGAGCCCCCTGCCTTAGGAGGGAGGAAGCACTTCTATTGGACTGCTGGGCAGAGGGGCTGGTAAAGTGGAGAGGGGAGGGGTAAGGGATCCCTGCATCCCTCTGGCTTGCTGCTAAAAAATTATTTTTTTAGTAAAAGATTTTTTTTTCTTTCCTGGTCAAAGGCACAAGTTCCTGCAGAGAGTGCTCTGCATGCCAGCTGTGGCACGCATGCCATAGGTTCGCCATCACTGATCTAGATGATCATCTACAAGCAAACAAGACTGTGAGTTGATTTTTGCCATCAGTATTAGAAAAATGCAGGCATGGGAATTTCTGGTCTTCCAAATGTTGTCTAACTACAACTCCCAGCATCCTCAGTCAGCATGACTAAGAATGAAATCGTCATTATCATAGTTTCCTCATTCAGGACAGGGTGTTACATTTGAAGGCTATAGGACATCTTAATAATCCTATAGATACTTCTTCCTCTCTTTTTTCTAGCCTTCCAAAAATTTAGAAATAATCCATCTCTCTGTGGAGTGGTCTATTCTATTCTCTTGTCATTGACCGACTAGCTAATGTGCACAACCTGCCCACAGTGCCATGACTGGAAGACTGATTGCAGGTTTTCCAGGAGGCCAATAATTCCACTGGGAATCAAAGCCAAAAGCTCTGCAGAACATGGATGCCACCCTTCCTCCCTTATTGTGCTCAAAAGCCAAATTTCATTGAGGCACTTCCCTTCTTCTAGAAGCTAAGGATCATATACTGATTTTATCCAAGTGGGATATTGAGATGTGATATGTCTATGGCCTGAACTTTAAAAAAAAACACTGCATGAGACTCATTTGCACAGCTTTAAGGAGCTCCTCTAGCAAAAGCTCAGGGTAAGCCAAAACAGAGATTTGGAAACAGCAATTGGTGGTTAATTTTCCTATCACTTGGATGATACTCAGACCTTATTTACAAGCAAGCTTCCTCAGATCCAGAAAAATGGTCAACTATAGGGGCAATATGCTTGTTTGTCTTATTTTCTCCCAACTTCTCTTCATGTTCCCACCATCATACTCACAGACCTACGTCTATCCATTGACTTTGGTGGAGCAAGTTGTCCGCTCTTTCATATATTGGATACAAAATATAATCAGCAAAACAAGTTTTAAAAGGTTACCTTTTATTTATTTATTTTATTTAATTATATTTTTATACCGCCCTTCTCCCCAAAGGGACCCAGGGCGGTAAATTTGGGAAACTCTTTGAATTTGGGAAACTATTTCATAGGGCATCTACCATACTTTTCTGCCCCTATCAATCCTATATTGAGAATCCTCATTTGGCCATCCCATAGCAAACTTCATAAATACAAAATAACGAAGCATCTTTAGTAATCCCTTATACCAGTACAGTTACAGATGCAGCACTTGTCTTGCTGTGTATCCAGGAAAGACCACTATCCTGGTAATTGTCCCCTCATTTTGAGAATGTGATGTCATTCTGCTTGTTAGCTTGGAGGCATCCTTCTTCAATCTGGCTTCCTTGAAATATTCATGCCACAGATTCATATATCTGCTGCTAGATAGAATTATACCCAAGAGTCCAAGATGATTTACTTAGTTACTCAAGGAATAATTAGGATCAGTCCAAGTTTGGTTAACATTTGAAAGATATTCTTTTTAACAAACTTTTGGATTTCCTGCCTTCTGGATCATTTTGTGTAGGTTTGTGTGTGTTGTGTTGCCTTTTTAACATAGTATGTTTTTTTGCAGTGCTGCTATATTTTAATTGTTTGCAGGAGCATTGGTCTGTTTTTGTTAGCTGTTTTCAATGTATTCATTGGGGATAGATGAAGGAAAGGAAATTATGGGATAGGTCTTTTTTATTATTAACAAACAAACAATTCAGGGGAGGCAGTCAAAAAGGCCTCTCCCAAAATTTCACTGGTTGATCATAATAGCTGAAGCTGACAAAAATTCCAAGATGATAAATGACAGCACCAGTCTGTGAGTCCATCCAAAGGGAGTTGTGCAGAAACACACATATGAAATTGTAGGATGCAATTCTATATCTGGATTGTATTAGGTGAGGACAATGTGTCCAGCTGAATGAGCTTTATTCTCCTTTTGAATAACCAAATCAAATGGATAATATACAAACTTCCACTGACTGATGTGTCATAGAGATTTCCTTCATTTTTCTCTCACACAAGATGCTACTTGGTATGTGTTGATCCCATGAGCCAATTTCCCCCAAAGCTAGAGGTTTTCCCTCCAGAAGCTTTTTGAGTATTGGTTCTCATAAATTCCAGAAAGTTTGATCTTACATTTAAGACATTGAAGTTGAACATGTCCAGAAATCACTAGATCAGCAAAGACTATAGTAGGGTATGAAGTATGTAGACTTTTTTTTCACTTGAGTATATGACTTAATCCAATATGAAAGACTTACATGATATTGACTGAAGGAGCAAAAAATATCAGCCTGCAATAAATCAGTTTGATGACTTTGAAAAAAAATTATATTTAGCACTAGAATTATATTCAGGAAGACCTCATTTTGTCTGTGAAACAATAATCATTTTGATCATTACAGTCTTCAAGTGGAGCAAAGAAATTGCAAAAGCTGTCACTGAGAGAATTTTTTCTCCTTTCTTTTCCAAAGTTGTGCCAAGGACTCGAAATTTTCAGGTCATAAGATATTCAAGAAATAATACAAAAATGATGATATTACTGCTTATGTAACCATTCCTTCCCAAGTGATTTACACTAACAAAAATATGCAACTCTTTATTATATTAAATAAACACAAAAACAATAAACCAGGATTTCAGGTTTAGTGCTTTTAGATTAGGCTTGGAATGATACACAAGGGGGGGCATTGGTTTAATTATATGATTTGTGAGGTATATGTATCTAAATATATAATTTAATTTTTAATTAAAATGGGCAGTTACAAACTTTCCATTTTAAAAAAATGGCTCTGGGTAGAAAATGCTGTTTCTTTTGAACACACATACAGATTTTTTTTAAAAAAAAGCCCTAATAAAGAACAGTTATTACTACTAAAATAACTAAAATAACTAAAATAAGCTATGCCAGAGTTGTTAAACCATGGGTCACAATTCTCCAAGGAATTATAAGCAACTAAGAGGATATCAACATCATTTTTTTAAATGATGATCAGGCTTACCAGGCAAAGCAAGAATATGTCAAACTTATTCCTACTTTGTCTAGACAAACTCAGAGAAGGCTCACTCAGAGAAAGTATGAGGGGGGGGAAACCTTCTCATTTTTCAGAGATGGCTAAACTTGTGATTCTATCCATCTTTCAGCCAATCACAGCAGCACACTGCTTTCCCGTGTGAAGTAGAAAGTCCATAGTTTGTGGAGTGTCTTGAAGTATATAAGAAGAATTTGGAAAATAATGGAAGTTCACAATGTGAAGAAACCCTTGTTATTTGGTCTCTTTTATTTTTGTGAAGAGGGAGGTACTCAGTTACTGGCCACCAACTAAACAAACACTGGCGGACTGACGGTTTTCTACGTTCAGTCCCTGACAAATTGTTGGTACTGTGTGAGCTCTGAACCTATAACATCCCTGTGCATGTAGTATTCTGCTGAATGAACCTCAAGCGGGATTTAAACTGGATTTAATAGGATTGGGAGGAAAGAAAGGATGGTTTTCTGAAAAATCCCATGCTTAACCAGAGCATTTATACAACATGGAATTATATGCAAATTACATCTGCTTTTCTCTCTCTACCTCTCTATCTCATGTCAAGACAGAAGGCAATTGGAATATGGTAACAACAGTAAAAAGGTGCCCTTAATGCTTTCACTAAGTATTATTTCTCTAAAGTGCTTTCTGGAAATTTACTACACTTCAAAGTTGCTAAGGGGAAGACCATTTTGGCACCTTCCATGCGTACAATTTCAATCACTCCTTAGTCACATAATTCACAAAATGGTCACTTGAGACTATTTAGAGGGACAGCATGATTCAAATAAAAAGGAATCTTTTATCTGTGTTGAAGATTGAAGAACATTTTTCTAGAACAGAGAGCTGATAGAATCTTCAACAATGTATTTCACTGGCTTTGAAACTTCATGGTAATTGGTAACTATTTTTTCCTCCTTGTACCTACCCTACTATCCTGTCTTTTGTAAATTATATTTTTTCTAAAATTCAGGAATTACTACTTTCTCCCACCTGAGGAAAATGTCTGTTCAGAACCTACCTTCTTTCACACATTCCATGGCTATAAGGTATTTATTCCCTCTGTTAAACGAACTGGGTCTATTCTACGGTTTTGTTTTATATTGCTGTGAGTAAAAGAGGGGGCTATTTCTGTTTTTTTTGTATTCTATTTTTCCCCACTCCCCCAAAATGTTCAAACATTTTATGATATACCTCGAAAGTCCACCAAACTGCTAAATATCTCCCCACCCCAAATCAGCACTTTTTCTGATAGTTCCACAGCTGTTTGTATATATTTCATACATGTCTTATCAAGCTATGTTTATAGTTCTACAGACAGCAGGAATTGAATCACTTTCATTTTCCAACATCCAGAGTCAAATAGCCTCTTGATTTTTCTTTAGCCGGGCTTGTTTCCCACAACTCTTTTTCACCTCTCATTGATTACTTAAACATATGGTCTGTAATCCACAGTTCACTCATGGAAAACCCCTGCAAATCCTTTTCATCATGCACTGACATTCAACTTTCTCATCTGCCTCAGAAACAAAGGAAGTTCCAACTTCTGCTTCCGAGAACTCACTCTCTGTCATTCAAAACGCAGACTGCGTGTGGCCTGGGAGCACGTTTACATGCAGCTTGTTCCGAGTTGGAGCAAGGCTATTTTTCACGTATGTTTCCAGACATGAGTCAACCACTCAGTCGGTTTAGAGTTATTACGGCTGTAGAAGTAAGATATCCTTGTGCCTTTGGAAATAGCAGAGCGTCTAGTCAAGCTACACAGGAAAGTAGATTTAATCTGAAGGAACCAAACTGTAACCATTTGGGGAGATTGCCTTTATTCGTCATGTTCATTTTATATATTTTTTAAAAACAGATAAAAGTATGAGTAGCATCAAATCGATGTCTTCGCCCTCTACTTTCTTACCACCTCTCCCAGTAGTAAAATGTTTCAGGGCATAATAATTCCTTATTCAGACTTCATCACTGTTGGGACAGTGATCATTGAGCAACCAGAGATTTGAACAAATCTTTCCCCTGACTTCCCTGTTGTCTGTTCTCAGTATCTTTCTCAATTGAGTCTTTTCTTGCTTGCATCTAATCGCATATCAAACCCGTCCCAGAAATATGCTGGGTCTTCATGATGTTGTCTTCACCTGAACCACAGCCTACCCTGTGGCAATGTTAAGTTGTCCTCAGCATTAACTGTATTAAAGTCATATAATTTTAATAATACTTAATGCTTAATTTCCCCCTTATTCTTGTCCCTTATCACCGTCTGGTGACTGCCTCTCTTTCCTCTATAAATCTGGTGAGAAAGTCTGAAGAAGAGTCCATTACATTCACTTAAACATAGATACCATGATTCATAGGACCTTCTATTCTAATATAAGTTCTAACTTATACACGAATTGCATTACATTCAAATGAATGTGAACATACTGTAGTTTTCTTTTAGACCTTCCATTTTGAATGAATGGATGCAAGCAAAGAGCAGGACCAAGAACAGTTTGCACACCACGTTCATTTTCTCCTTTCAAGCGCCATACATCCAGATGAACACCTGAATTTGGTTACATGTCAGCCAGGGCTTACATAAGGGTGGGAAAAACTTTCAAGGACTTTCAGAGAAGTCTGAATAAACACAGATAAAACCTCCTTGCCGAAGGTAATTGGGAGCAGGAATTCCATTGCTAAGCAACACGGCCAGAATTTGAATTTGAATTTGAATTTTATTGGATTTATATACCGCCCTCCTCCCGAGGGACTCAGGGTGGTGAACAGCCGTTAAAATACATAAGATACAAAAAATAAAAACAGAATAAAAATATTGTGTAAAAGGCAGACAATAATTTAAATTTTTTTAAATTTAAAAATCTAAACCACAACAATTATAATTAATAAAAACCAAATCCCAGTAAGGGGAAGATGGGAAACTAGGACAGCCCGGCCTGAACAAATAGATGGATTTTGAGGGCACGGCGGAATACATGGAGGTCAGGAATCATGCGTATCTTCAGGGGGAGTTCGTTCCAGATGGTAGGAGCAGCCACAGAGAAGGTTCTCCTCTGGGTGTCGCCAGCCAACATTGTTTGACCGACCGCACCCAGATGAGGCCTCTCTGTGGGAGCATACTGGATGGTGGGAGGTAATGGGTGGTAATAGGCATTCCTGTAAATATCTAGGTCCTAAGCTATGGAACGCTTTGAAGACGGTAACCAATACTGTGAAGCGCACTCGGAAGATCACCGGGAGCCAGTGCAGCTCGCACAGTAGAGGAGTAATATGGGAGCAACTTCTTACCCCCATAATCCGCTGCATGGCCGCATTCTGGACCAGTTGAAGTCGCCTGGTGCTAACCAAGGGGAGCCCCATGTAGAGAGCATTACAGTAGTCCAGGTGGAAAATGACGAGGGCATGTGTGACTGTGCGTAGGGAGTCCCAATCTAGAAAGGGACGCAACTGGTGGATCAGGTGAACCTGATAAAAAGCCCCCCTGCCCACAGCCATCATATGTTCTTCCAAAGACAGCCGTGTATCCAGGAGGATGCCTAGGTTGCGAGCCCTTTTCGTGGAAGCCAATGTGTTGCCCCCAATAGCCAGTGATGCTATAGTCAACTGGCTATATCGGGACCTCAGAATCCACAGCCACTCGGTCTTGGAGGGGTTGAGCCTGAGTCTGTTCTTCCCCATCCAGATCCGCAAAGCCTCAAGACACTGGGACATCATTTCCATAGCATCATTGGGGTGGCCGGGGGTGGAGATGTACAGCTGAGTATCATCAGCATACTGATGGAACTCCATCCCAAAGCCACAGATGATCTCCCCCAGCAGCTTCATATAGATGTTGAACAAGAAGGGCGAGAGGACCAACCCCTGTGGCACTCCACACAGGAGCCACCTCGGGATCAACCTTTGCCCCCCCCCGTCAACACCATCTGTAACTGATTGGAGAGGTAGGAGGAGAACCACCATAACACGGTGCCTCTCACTCCCAGGCCCTCCAACCAGCGCAGCAAGATACCATGGTCGATGGTATCAAAAGCTACTGAGAGATCTAACAGGACCAGGATAGAGGAACATCACCTATCCCAGGTCCTCCAGAGATCATCATGCGACCAATGCCATTTCCGTGCTGTGTCGAGGTCTGAAGCCGGACTGGCGTAGATCCAGATAGACATTTTCCTCCAGGTGCCGCGGGAGCTGATATGCCACCACATTCTCAACAACCTTTGCCAAAAAGCGAAGGTTGGAGACAGGACGATAATTAGCTAAAACAGCTGGGTCCAGGGAGGGCGTCTTGAGGAGTGGTCTTACCAGCGCCTCTTTCAAGGCGGCCAGCAAGAATCCCTCACCCAAAGAAGCATTAACAACTCTCTGGAGCCAGCCTCGTGTAACCTCCCGGGAAGTCAGCATGAACCAGGAGGGACACGGGTCCAGTAAACATGTGGTCGCATTCAGCCACCCCAGACACCTGTCCATGTCCTCGGGAGTCACAGGGTCAAACTCCTCCCAGGTAACAGTCACAGGACCTGCTTCCATCATCCCACCCGAACCTACCTAGTCAGAGTCCAAGTCTCTTCGGATTTGATCGATTTTGTCATGCAGATAACATCCGAAATCCTCAGCATGATCCTGAAGTAGGGAATGGGTCACTCTAAACAGGGCAGCTGGGTGGTTATCTGCTGACGCGGTCAGAGCAGAAAAGTAATTATGCTTTGCCGCACTAATCGCTCCCAGGTAGGTCTTAATATGAGACCAAACCAGGGTTCGATCTGATTCGGAGTGAATGGCCCTCCAGCTACTCTCTAGGTGTCTTTTTTGGCATTTCATCTCCCTTAGCCAGGGTGACTCAGCGCTGGGTCAGAGGCCGCAAAGACACAACCCGATCCAAAGCATCACCGGCCATCCTATCCCAGGTGGCCACCAACTCTTTGGTCGAGCCGTGTGTCAGAGCATCAGGAAGTGGCCCAAGCTCCCTCTGGAACTTCTCTGGGTCTATTAGGTGCCTGGGGCAGAGCCATTTGACTTGTTCCGCCTCCCTGCAGCTAGGTGTGGCAGTAAGAAAGTCAAGTCAAAGGAGGAAATGATCTGACTATGACAGGGGTTCGATGGTTAAATCCCTAGCTGCAGATCATTTGACCACTGACCAGAGACAAAAATCAAGTCCAGTGTGTGTCCCCCTGTGTGTGCAGGCCCCTGAATTAATTGGTTCAGGTCCATGGCCATCATGGAAGGCATGAACTCCCGAGCCACTTCAGATGTCTCGCCAGCAGATGACAGGTTGAAATCTCCCATGACTATAAGTCTGGAAATTTCTACTGCCACCTCGACAATCACATCAAGAAGCTCAGGCAGAACCGCCATCACATGGCAGGGAGCCAGGTACATGATAAGCTAGCACCTCTGCCTCCCAGGGTTCCACTTCACAAGTAAGGACTCGCAACCGACTATCTGAGGAACAGTGGCCTCCCTCGGAGCAAGTCCTTCCTTTACTAGAACCGCCACCCCACCCGCCCCTTCCCTGGGCCCGCAGCTGATGGAATGCAAGAAAACCTGGCGGGCATATCTTGATGAGGTGAACTCCCCCATCTTGGCCCAACCAGGTCTCCGTAACCCCCACCAGGTCCGCACCTCCCTCTTGTACCAGGTCCCAAATGAGGGGGTCTTTATTTACCACGGACCTGGTATTGCATAATATCAGCCGCAGACTCGGGTCCTGAAAGCTAGACAACAGGGTTGCCAGAGGCTGATGCCTCTCTCGCAGCACCGCCGATGCCATTCTTCAGACAGGCCTTCATGGCACAAACCATCGCGCAGGCCGCAGCCATCATTCTCCTCCGCTGCCGCTGCCGCCAACACCTTTCATCTCCGTGAATGGGGGGGCCTCCAATCCACCATCCGAAACACCCACACACCTCCGCCGTTCTCCGGGCGGGCCTCCACAGCGCCCGCCGCTGCATTAGCCGTGGGCATTGTCCTCCTCCCACCGCAGCCGCCGCTAGGTATTCACTACCTCTTTGGTTCATGAATGTAGTGTTGAAATTATGTCATCAAATTGCATTGTGGTGCCTGGGGGCATAAGCAACCTCATTTTGTTTGTTTGTTTGTTTGTTTAATTATTTATTAAATTTATAAGGTCACCGAATTCTAAGACACATGAAAACAGTGGAATCAAAGTCTATAGCCAACAGAGCTTTTAAGTAGTACTACTGATACAGTTATTCCATTACTGTATGTCTTGGATGGCTTCACCCCATTACTGTTTTCCCCATGTACTTTAGATATTTTTCTCCTCTTCTCTCAAAAATCTCAGAATTCCAATTATGCCACTTGGTGCATCTTAATATTGTTTTATTTTAATTCACAAATGGCAATAATATTGAACTTATAATACTGAATTTCCCATGTTTTTTATTGATCCAGTTTGTACTCAGTCACCAGAGTCTACTTGTCCTAGTACAGTGATGGTGAACCTATGGCACACATGCTACAGTGGGCACGCAGAGTCTTCTCTGTTGGCATGCGAGCCAAGTCACCCCAGCATCACCCCAGAGTTGAGCATGCTCAGAAAAAGAGTAGTGGCACCAGGCAATGACATCACAGGGCCCTGAGCATGTTCAGAAAGAGAGTAGCAACAGCAGGCAGTGATGTCATGAGCAGCAACTCATTAGCTGCAACTCGTCTGGGCACTGGATGCCTAAAAGGTTAGCCATCCCTATCCTAGTGGGTAGACAATTCAAAACAATTACTTCTGTTCAGTATCTGGCTATACTATATAGGCAAATTTCCCAAGTTGTCTTAGATCTG
>JANHFO010004278.1:76887-87823 GCA_032468095.1 Pareas carinatus
CCCTGAAGACCCACCTATTTCAGCAGGCTGGCTTAGCCGAGCCCTAGTCCCCCTGTTTTAAATTTGGGTTTTGAACTGGTTTTAAACATTTTAGTTAATTTTTATGATTTAGATGGAAATCATTTTATCATTTCTCCCATCTTTTTTATTAGGCCCTCTTTAATATTTTTAACGTTGTTTTTACTATGTTGTATTGTATTGTGTTTTTAGTAGGTCTGTCAGCCACCCTGAGTCCTTCGGGAAAAGGGCGGGGTATAAATAAAATTATTATTATTATTATAAAAATGAGAGTACAGGGTATAATTTAAAGTACAAAGGAGGTAGATGCATTTATCCTTTCTTGGGTAAAGTCACTTTTCTGTCCACAGAGAGGTGGGTCAGTTATTTTGATCCAACTAATCTAGCCAGGCAGGGCGGGCAAACTTCAGGTCCCCTTGACTAAGGAATACTGATTGGTGGAGCCTAGAAGATATGCCTTTTCTGCCAGAGCACCCACGTTATGGAACATTATCCTTCCTGAAATCAGGATGGCCTTGAGTCTGCTGGCTTTTCGTAAGTCGTTGAAGATCTGATTCTGTGGTCAGTTCTGAGGCCCCACATAGTCTAGGGTTTTGTTTCTTAGTTAGATTAGTGATCGTGTTACCTGATGTATTCCTGGATGCTATATACGTTAACTTTTTAATTACTGTTTTTCAAAAAAAATAATGATAATAATTTTGTTCACTATCCAAAGTCACTTGTTGAGATGGGATGCCGAATTAATTAATTAATTAATCTGGCTCTGTCGTGCTAACACAATACATATTGTGGGACTTTTTTGTGTGTCTATGCAATGTTGTCTAAATTCTACAGATGCGATTTCACTTCCTTTCCATATACACCATCTCAAGTAACACTGGAGCACAGGACAGAATTAAGGCTATCTTTGTTAGGATACTTAATGGGATATTTATCTCTTTTCATTCCCACTTTCTAAATTTCTAGCAGCAAGATCATAGCAACGTACTGCTTTTATTCTTAGCCAAGAATGTTTTGGAAGCTCATCTAGTTTCAAATATGATGCTAACTTTTTTTGAAAAAATCTGAGATTCCTTTGCCTGCAAGACACCACTAATAATAGTGATAGAAAAGCTTTTTTAAAAAGAAAAAAGAAAAAAGAAACAACATCTACCTTGAAATAAAGAAGACTGACTTCTTACAATTTGTGAAAGCTGTCTGAAAGAACATTCCTGTAATTTTGTTGCTTTGGAACACGCTGTAATAATTTTTTCAGTGGTAATAATAAATAAAGTAAGGAATATTCATGCCACAGCTAAGAGAGATTAATTGAGGAAGAATTATGTTACACAAACACATCTGGGAAGCATGAGGATCTCCTTCTCAAATACAGTGGAGCTGAAGAATAGGTGAAAATATAAGAAATTAATTCACTGATCATTACTAATTGTATAAAAATTAGAATCTGGGCTAAGTAGACTAGCTAGATAGGTCACAAAACATCTTAACACAACTGCTGAAGATGACAAATTAGTTGAATCGAAATGATGTAAGTAATAAAACTAAAGATCTTGCTCTATTCTCAAAATTGCTTCATCCCTTTTGTGGTTTAGAGTAACTTCCTTTAAGATTTGGGCCTCAGTTGAATCCAATAGATACTCATTAAGAATTCAAAAATTGATCTTGAGGAAGCCATTCTTCTAAACCTCATCTCCCCTATCCAGTAACAATTGGTTGGTGAATATCACTCAGGAGGTATCTGCTGTGTTGAGAGAGGAAGTGGTACTAGCTACAGTGAAAGAGGTGCTCACAGTCTTTGCCTCAGCAGCAGTTACAGACATTTTTTTTGTCAAGTCTTTAACCTGCTGATACTGACCCACTTGTTCCAACAGGCCGGCTTTTCATAGCCGCGCCCTGGTCCTCCTGTGCTAAATTGGGCTTAAAGTGTTTTAAATGTATTTTATTTAATTACACTACAGATGGAAATCATTGCATTGTTCCCCCCATTTTTAATCAGGTCTTATGTAATGTTTTTAATAGGTTTTTTATTGTTTGTGTCTGTATTGTGCTTTTACGTTGCCCGTGAGCCGCCCTGAGTCCTTTGGGAGAAGGGTGGAATATAAATAAAAATTTATCTTATCTTATCCTCCAGTCTGGATTCAGGCCAGGATATAATTCTGACATAGTCATACTTATTGATGAGCTCTGGTGGAGCCAGAAGAGGATAGTGCAGTCCTCCAGGTTCTCCTTGGTCTTTCTGCTTGCTTTTTAGAGAGGTACCATTTTGCTCATGTGCCTACAATTATTTTATTTGTATCTTAAATTGTTTTAACATGCCACACGTAGTCCTCGACTTAACAACCATAATTGAGGCCAAAATTTCCAGTGTTAAGCAAGTCGGTTGTCTTGCCCCGTTTTATGACCTTGTTTGCCACAGTAGTTCAGTGTAGTTGTTAAGTTAGTAACATGGTTGTTAAGTGAATCATTGACTTTCCTTCCCAGAAAGTCACAAAAGGTGATCACATTATTCTGGGATACTGCAGAAGTCATAAATATGAGTCAATTGCTAAGCATTCAAACGTTGATCATATGACCATGGGGATGCCGCAACGGTTGTAAGTGGGCAAAACAATCACATGCCACTTTTTTCAGTACCGTTCTAAACTTCTAAACTTCAAAACAAAACACTAAACCCGGTTTGGAGGAGGAGGGGAACTGGGACCATCCGAAGGGGATGGCACGTCTCCCTGGAACATTTGGAGAGTTCAGGAGTTGAGGATGATGCTGTCTCAGGCTCCTCCAGCATTGTGAGAAGGGGTTGACTAGATTGGGAGCCTTCGTGAACACAAGAGAGGATTGGCTGTAGACGGGCAGTGATGATGAGAGACAACAGATCCCCTCTGATGAGGAACAGCTGCCTCCCCACCCAAGCCCAGGGCATGGAGAGTGGAGTGAAGGGAAGCTCATAGGAGGTCTGTGAGGCTGCCTGCGAGGAGGCTGCCCTGCCGTTCCTCACAAGGAACATCTGTCTTAGGCTGATTTAACCAGAGGCTGAGGGAGAATGCCTTCATTGGGAACGACCATTTGTCTTAGCACTCACTCCCCTGACTTTTGGAAACCTTGACTCGTGGGCTCGACTCATGTTTCGGCCTTTGGATTTGGATACCTTTGCCAACTCTGACTCTGGATTGCGACTTACGGACCTTGTTTTACAACCTCTTCACTGGGTTTATGGACTTCTTTCTTTCTTGGAGGCTTGATTCTGGTGAGCATTGGACTCAGATGGTAGGACTGTGTTTTGGGGGGGAAAGTGGAGGTTTACCAACACCCCTGTCGTGGTTTAGCAGTGCAATAAAAGGCTTTATTGCTGCCTGCATCTGCACACAACCTGGGTCAGAACAGACTAACTATATGTCACTCAGAGTTGCAACAGTCAGGCTGCCTTATAAATATATTAATCTGGATCCTCAAAAATTGATTGATGATTTTTAAATATGTAAGTTTCAGTGCCCTCATGCCAAAAAACTTTCTCTAGAAAAAACATTCATCGCAATAAGACACAAATAAACTAATTTTATTTGAAATCTAAAAAAAAGTTTATAAAACAACTATCTATGTATCCACTACACAAATATACAATCATTTGGCAACTATAGCTCATTGGAAGTAAACAAATAATATTATTAACTATTAATTTTTCTCCTGTTCCTTTTCTTGAATTAAATCATTATTTCAACTTCAATAACATTAAACATAACATCATCAAATGCTACTTTTACCAATAATTGCTTCCAGCACATAAACTGTTGACCAAGAGCAATGTTATTAAGTTTATAAATAATTAAAATGGACAAGATTGGATCAAAAGCACCAGAAATCAACTAAAAACTGTTTCTGCATCTAAGGCTGAACAATCACAGCAAAACTAATTTTAGATTTTCTAATACTAGTAAATAGGTATTTCATTTAGGAAAGTCTAATAACTCAGAAGAGGTTCTTCTCTAATGAAGACCTTCATAAATTGTATTACTAAATATATAAATAACCTAAAATATTAATCATATAGCAAACACATTTAATGTAGTAAGCACACAGCCATTCATTCTTCTGTGTCACTGCAAAATGGGTTATAATTCTTTTTATTATGAACAGAGTTAAGACAGAGAGAAAGTGATTCTGAGATCTATAGGAATACACAAAAGAAACCTTCAAAAATACCCATTCTTTATTAAGATGGATGCTGTTAATAACACAGACTCTAGGGGGAAACTCAAGATTGTTCTGTACTTTGGAGAAATGCCCATTTGCGAAAGCACCACTTTTAAACTCGTCCAACATTTCCCTGCAACCACTTTACTTTTGGCTTTGTTTAGGTTTTCACTAAAATGAATGCAAAAGCCTCACACCAAAAAAAAATTGCCCGGTTCCCTGAGTGGACAAGAGTCTAAGTATTGGACACACTTTCCTGCTCCAACTTCTCAAGTTGTACACAGACACAACCCAAGCTCAAACTACTAATGAACTACAATTGCAATGAATTAGCCCAACTACGCAAGCATCAATGTCATGCTACAGATCAGCACTGATATTGTTTTTCTAATCTGCTCTTTTTAAAGCAAAGTTTCTCAAGCATTTTCTTCTTTGCTATGATCAATGAGCTTAGGGGTAAAACAACAAAAGAACAATTTTCAGATTACTGCACTTAAGAAAGTAGCACGAGTACTCTTCACTTACGTACAGCAATGCTACACCAGATGCTTATAAATCTACCAGTGCTTTATACGTCTACACACTGTCATTGTGATAATAGACAGCCATGAAAATGACTTGTTTGTTATTACTGTTTATTCAGTCATTTGTTTAACAACATGTATAACCCACCCCAATCCCAAAGGACCATTAGATGGCTCGCTCCACTCAAGTTTTGAAAGTTCCACAATTAAGCATTTTATTTGCAGGATCTACTGACATGTTAGTGTTGGAATACTCTGGATGAAGCTTCTTCCTCTGGACACTGTTCTGCTAATAAAAGGCCAGTTTAGATAAGAAACTCAGATTGAAACCATAAGTGATATGAGATGTCAGGGTGGGAGAATTGCACAATGTGCTATGATGTCATATCATGCATGGTTTTAATTATATATTAAAAGACAGAGGCGAGCAAGATATTGAGCAGCTGTTCTAAGCACTACCCATCAGCAATACTGTTCCACGCAGTTATTACCTATTTTGGTCACTGGGGACCAGAGAATGTCCTGAGATGATATGCTGTTGTACCAAGCTAAGAAGGACAAAGGAACTGCATGGCTAAAGTTGCGTAACACCCAACAGTAGCAAAGGCAAATCAAGGATACTTCTAGACCACAAATCTGGGTCTCTGTAAAAAATATTATCCAACTAAGATAGACTGGTTTCCTCTTTCCACACCAACAGTTCTACCTCTATACAATATAGATTAAAATTCAGACTGATCAGTGTCAGGTGCTGATTCAGAACATTTATGTAAACCAAATATCAAATGCCAGAGAAAGGACAATAGAAATGAGAATTAAGCAGGTAGACAGTTAAATAAATTGTGGTGGAACAACCTCCTGAGAATGACTAGGTCTGAGCAATCAGGTGCCTTTTCTTCTCTTGTTGCACCAACAATTTCTCAAATACCTTCTCATGACCCTTTTGGGAGAAATTAAATCCACCTGATGAAAAAGCCAGTAGTCTCTCAAATAGCAGAAAATCAAGGGGGGGTCTATAGATCCACAGTTTTCTGAGTTATGGAAATGACTCCCAGTATCAACAAACATTCATTGAGAAATATGTAATTCATAGTAAAGGGTATACACAATGGAAAAGGGCGATATATAAATCAAATTATTAAATTAAATTAAATTAGAAATGAACTAAACTGGTCTGAATGATATAACTGTCAACATGAACCTTTACCTAAAAAATTTAACTCAACCCGCTTGATTTTTTATTGAAATCTCACATCCAGCCATTAAAACTTTGTAAGATCAAAAATATCATTTCCTTTCCAATTTGCTTTTACTTAGTGCTTTACCCTCCAAGAGGTCATCAAAAAGTCACCTGCTCTGTCCAATTTACAAGAATCCAAAAGATATTCAGGAATTAATACTGGATCTCTTCCAGGCTTTCAAGTCAGGCTGGGAATCTGAAATAAAACTGTTTAGAGATGGCAAAGAGGAAACATAGAGGATAATACAAAAACAGCAAAAACAGCACTTGTTAATGCAACTCATAATCTTCAATGGTTTCAGAAAATTGGAAGAAAAAGACTAAATGGTCCAGAGTTAATTGCTACATTCGGTTTTTATGGCACCAACTTGTTTGCCTGAAAAATGCTGGCCCCATGATTAAACATGGCAAATAAAAATGGATCTTTCAAAATAGACTGAAAACATTTTTTTGCTTCCTACAGATTAAAAAAATGGGGAGTTAAGTCACACATCTATTCAGAATGGGAAAAGAGGTAAAAAAAGAGAAAAAACTTGGCTGTACTGGAGATGAACAAAGACCTCCTACACAGCACAAAGGCCTGAACAGAAGATTAAAACCATCTGGCTGAGAATGTCATAGGACAGCCCTGCAGAAAATCCGTATTGTGGTCCTCGCTGTTAGAATATGTGTTGAGTTTCTCACACTGGTGTTGGGAGTAAACGAAAAGAAGAGGAAGAGCATTTTCCCTAGAGTTTTATCTATCTATCTTCAACACACAATATAAGAAGTGCAACAACTACTATGTAGGACAAACAGGCAGAAGACTGACAGAACACATCCATGAATGCCAACTAGCTGCCAGAAGACAGGATGAATTTTTTTTAATTTCACAACATTATAGATAGATTTAACCATAGTTCCAGTTGAGAAAATGTGATAATCCCAGACCAGGCTAAACCCAAAAATGCCAGGGAATTTCTAGAAGCCTGACACTGACAAATTAGATATCAACAGAAACATAGACATTAACAAGATATATACACTATGCAAAAGAAGCAATCAACCAGTCCAAAGGGGAACAAAACGCCAACAAGCACTTCTCAACAAGCACTTCTCAAACAGTAGCACTCAGCGTAGATTAACTCCAAGGTTAACATCAGACCAAGAATCAAGTAGACAATACTCCAATCAAGAAACTGTCAAAGAGCCAACAGTAATCAAGCCAGGCAAAGAACCTCTAAGACCACCCCACCAACACTGACAGGGCAGACCACTAGAATATAAACTGACAGCAAACACTCCTTACTAGCACTGATGATGTTACCTAGTTTGGGTAGGGAAACGTTTGCAAGAAAACAATTAAGCTCCGAGAGCACCAAGGACCCGTTTTATCTATCTGATGAAATCCCCAATAACTGCAAAATATATCAAAGATATATTTAAAATATGTTTAAAAGATTGAGATTTATTCTATACTTCATATGCATATCCTGGAACTAATTTCAAATATTACCCGGATTCTGAAACTGAGGAAACAGCTGCACTATCTGTTGGCTATCACTAATAGGGCCACTTCCTCCTTACCAAGGGTAGAACAGCTGACATTGCCCCCTCTCACTCCCAGCCGGTTGGAATTGCATTTTATATCCACGTCTTTTAGATTCAACGCAAAACCTTCTCCAGCTCATCCTAAGTCCCAACTGTGTCTGCCCTTTAAGGTAGGCCAAATCAGAAAACCTGTCTAAAGGATCTGTTCCTTGTTGCTTTAACTACTGTGACACTGTAACTCCTAATGATACCGAGAGAGTGAAAACATAAAGGTTTGTGTTAATATCAAAGAAGATAATGTAGAAAGAGGGATCAGAAGGCTGGAAGCATACATACATACAAGCTTTCTTTTTGTTCTTGGGAAAGAAAAAGGAACACATGGGGACTAGTGAGGAGGCAACTAAACCTAAAAGGAAAAGACAGTAGTGGTAGACCACTGCACACAGGCCCCAAGACTTGTCTTTTCTACATGGACAGGAAAGGCAAGAAGCAATAGAATTACCAGCTTTAGCTGCAGCCTGGAGTTATCACAAACCTAGCTCCCTTGCTATCCAATGCGACATAAACTGAGATTTCCAGGTTTGGCTTAAGAAGCAGCCTGAGCAGTATGGAAAGCAAAATGGAGACAATGATACTAGCACTACAGAGTACCATCTAATCTTGCAATGCTCCAGCCAAATGTGGAGCCCTAGTCACAAAATGGAAAATACTACATATCTCAAAATGGTCCAACAACAACTGGCTAATAAGTGAAGGAGATAATCTCTCTACCAAGCGATTCTGGACAGCTTACAATATATACTGTAAGGAGATGTGTATGTATAACAGTAATAGCACAACAGAGTTGGAAGGGACTTGGAGGTCTATATTATGTCTACACACAAAAAATCAGGTTGTGCAACAAAATGTTTGGTCCTGCCTCTTTCAATTTACATCACTGTGTCATCATTGCACTCCCAGATGTTGATTTTAAAAAGAACAGAAGCAGGCATCACTCAGTTATTTTTCCTTCCTGTCTCTCCTATTACAATTAGGATTCAGTGGAAAAAAAGGAAATTGCATGATTTTCAAGCTTTAAATCTGCACTAACACTTTTTTCCCTTTTCTGAATGTACACTTAAGCAAAAAACAGTAATTTCAAACTCGAACCTGGTTGCAAACGTCAATTATTTTCCCCACTCAGCTGACTTGTTTACACTTAGTCTGAAAGAACCCTAATAAAATTATAACTGTTTCACTATGAAAAATTATCAAATCCAGTGAGAAAAGCAGGAAATTCTGGAAATTTGAACATGTTTTCAACTATGTCTTCTCCGCTTTCTCATCCTGGACTCTATTCTCCTGTTTCTTTATTCAATAATATCATAATTCACTGTTATTTGTATTTTTCCACTATTAATATTTATTGTGTGCTCTTTAGCTACTCTTCTAAATCAAACTGGCAGCAAACATTTTCTGCTACACATTCCAAATATATAATCAGGGTCACTGTTTTAACATTCTTTCTGTCAAAACTACACACACTAAATCAGTCTCAAAGCCCTAAATGTCCCTTTCCTTTTCTTAGCAGAGCAAGAAGGACATAACATCTAGAAGGAAAATTGCAAAGTACCTCTGTCTTTTGCGCAGTGCATTCCTTAATTAGCACCTTCTTAGGGTTTCAGAGGCTGGGGAGAAATAATGGAATAGTGCAGTACCAACAAGGTTGAACTTTCAAAAGTTCCTAGACCAGAGAGTTTCTGATGCAGACCATGGAGTTTTTGCAATAATTGTTCTTGAATTTTTGCAACATACCAGCGTGCTGCAAATTGCACTCACAGCTAAGGGAGCTCCAGGAGCTTCACCCACTTTGGGGACTTCGTTGGTTTTATCAAAAGGGCTTCCTTTCATACTAGTATGTCCTGTATTTTCTCCTGCACTTTCTTGCCACATCTTTTCCTCAGTTTCCACCCCGTTTTGTTCTTGTCACTCTTTTTCCTTTCCTAGAAGAGGTGTATTGTTTGAATTGGGCAGTCTTATAAATTCAGTAAATAAATATATGTGCCATACTATATAGTACAGAAGGGGTAGATTTCTAATTGTAATGGTAATCAGCTGAACTTACAGCCTTAAATCTTTCTCGTGTTATACTTTATTTTTTCCTTAAACTTTACTGCTAAACTGCTAAACCAAAAAAACCTCTTTCTCTATCTAAATTATTGGCTTGTGGTAGTTTTCATTTTATTTATTGAAGATCTTAAATCAAGGAAACAGAAAAAACAAGGGTCCTCCTTGGCCTCTAAGTAGGAATATTTGATGGTGTGGCAGGTTCTTTTTCTGTTTAAAAAGGATTCAACAGGAGGAAAAAGAATTGGAGGCGAAAGTCAAACTTAATTGTTTATTACAAAAGCTCTTTCCCATAATATTTATTTTAGAATTCAAGATGAAAACCTTGAGTGCATGATTTCAATTAGAAATTTCTGGATTTGACTCAGAAATCTGATGCCTTAGACTAAAAAGTGGAAGATTTTTTGTTATTAAGTAAAAAAAGCAATTAAAAAAATTTTAAAGTGGGAGATTTTTAAAGTTTAGGTAGTTTGGTTTAGCTGCTGATTCATATGACTCTTCAGCTTGAATAAGCTACAGAGCAGTGTTTAAATACCATTTCCCCCAAAATAAGACCTAACCAGAAAATAAACTCTAGCATGATTTTTCAGGATGCAGCCCCCAGTTAAGATCATCAATAACATAGTCACATTTAGTACTGTATTTCCTCAAAAATAAAACCTAACTGGAAAATAAGTCCTGAGTCTTTGGGATCAAAAATTAATATAAGACCCAGTCTTATTTTTGGAAAAACATGGTAATGATTCATAAGTTGATGTGACCTGAAGTGATAAAGACAGGATCTTTATCATAGAAATACAGAATATAGAAGCTGCACATCATTTGAGTTTCTCTCTTTCCTAGTTCCAAAAGCACATTTCTGTGAGATTCCTGAGATTCACATAATTATATTTTCTGCATATATCATAGCTAACAAAAATTTTGGAAGGGAAAACAGAAGGTTGAGTTTTTTCCTTAATTGTTTCAAAATCATTGTGTGGTTTATAACATCTATTAAACTCTTTGAAAGAAAGATGACCTGATAAGGCCATTCGTAATTCTGATGGATGCAGGGACAAGAAGATAATGAGTTGATGCCTTGCAAAGCTATGAAATCTGAACCAGTAAAAATAAAAAGCAGATATTTTCATAGAATCATAAAAACAGAAGGCAAATATTTGAAGGGACATTGGAAATCATCACTTATTAGTCATTTAGATAATGAGATGGGCAGCGGATAAATTTGATTAATAAAATAAAAATAAATAATAATCTATCCCAAACCTGTGCCCAGGATTTATTTATTTATTTATTTATTTAGATTTATATACCGCCCTTCTCCCGAAGGACT
>JANHFO010004278.1:99216-109329 GCA_032468095.1 Pareas carinatus
TCTATTTTATTTAGAACATAATTCTGTCCATCTATCTATCTATCTATCTATATATATATCTATCTATGTTTACGTATACACACACACACACACACACACACACACACACACACACGCAAGCATGCACATATTCAAAAGTTGCCCAAATTGGAAAATTAACATCAGTTTTTAGCTTCTAGTATTTTAATATATGATGTTAGATAAGCTTGACAGTACAGCTTCAGATTCAGAAAACCAAACCCTCCCTCATTAATTGGCAATTGTATTGTCTGTAAAAATATTTTCAGAATCAACAGCCCCATAAAAAATTAAAACAAAGAATCTGATATTTATGAAAATATTTTCCAGATATTTGAATAGGAGTTTCTTCTAGAATATAAATTAATCTGGAATAATGTTCATTTTGAGAGCATTCACCTTTGTCCAAGGGGTGAGATTTAAGAATTCCCATCTATTCATATCTGAAGAAAACTCAGCATACACATACCTAAACATTTATTGGTACAAATAAGGAATTGATATTCTTTAAATGGATAGGTAGCTCAACTTTTCACTTATTGGCATCAACTCTAATTTGGACTGGTTAATAGAATAGCCTCCTGTTTTACTAATGGCATCTATCATTTGCACCAACACAGGGATAGTAGTGTGAGGTTTAGAAATAAAATGTCAACTGCAAATAAAGTAAGTTTATGTTCAACTGAATTGTGCACTACTCCGTAAATCTTAAGCATCCTGAAGTTCAATTTATATTTCAATTCCTTTTCTGTAGGAATTCTCACACTAATACAGAAATAATACAGTGAAAACTGAAGATCTTGCTCACAGCAAAACCCTCATACTTTTGACTGTTCATGTGTCATCCTTTGCATTTCTAAACACTGTCGGAATAATTTTAACATAGGGGACAGAGCAAAATACTTGGTGGTGATGGACATATGGTTTATGCATGGTTCACATGGTTAGTTTCATAATGTTTTTCAGAAGCATTTGTGTCCTCCATCACTTGCAAGCTTACCTGATACTGGTACTTCTGAATTTGTTTCTTTTGCTTCCTTAGGATGTCTTGCTGCTAAGTCAGTTCATAAACTCTAAAGGACAGATGATACCTAATACGATCACAGGCCTTTGTAAAGAAGAGCACAAAAAAATTGCAGTGTGCGTGAAAATGGCTCAACGAGCAGGTAACTACTTTTAGTTTACTTCTTTCTCTTTTGTGTGAATACGAATCAGCTGGAAAAAATAGCAGTAGCATTTAGATTTATATACCACTTCACAGTGTTCAACGGCACTCTCTAAGCAGTTTACAGAGTCGGCATATTGCCTCCAACATTCTGGGTCCTCGTTTTGCTGACCTTGAAAGAATGGAAGACTGAGTCAGTCTTAATCTGTAAGGATCAAACTGCTGGCAGTGAACTGAATTAGCCTGCAATACTGCATTCTAACCACTGTGCCAAAATGAATCATAGTTGCTCTAATACTTCATTCGCAATGATATTTACTTAGCCTGCTTTCACTGCTTCGTCACCTTGAAAACATCCCTGCAGCAGAGCTTCGGTTCTACTGTTTAGGATTAAACTGTGATAGAACTTTTCAGTCATTGTGCTGTATGATGCATTTAGCAATCCATAGCAAGATGCATCAGCAAATAGATTAATAATATAGACCTTATGCAAGAGTTCCTGTTAATTCAACAAATTCAGACAGAGCTGTTCCTCCTTTGATCTCTTTGGTCTTATTCCATTGTGCAAGATATAAAGTGAGAAAAAGTTACATATAAGAGTAGATAAGATATGGAACCAAAAATCAGCAACATTTTGGTAATAAATGTAGGCTAGAAATCTGATGGATTGTAGCATGTATAGCAAGATTCTATGTAAAGTCGCTGCAATGAGATCATCTTCCTAACCCATATGATTTTAGACACTTTAAGTAATCATTTGCAGCTGATTCTTATGCCTTGAAAATAAACAAGACAGAAGATTTCCATTTATTGGAGATGAATGAGTAACTGTATGAGTTTGTAACATAACTTATATACTAGAATTGGATGCATATTTAGGAAAATGCTTAATTTTCTTCCTTTCTCTTTCTCCTCCCACCCGCCCCCATTTTTTAGGATTGCTGCCAGATCATAAACCTAAAGTTCCTGAAGGTTTTGATTTCAAAACTAAGCAAATCCTCAACAGGTTAGGTGCTCTTTACTACTAAGTGGATGAGAGGGAGGGAAAATCTTTAGAATCCTTAGAAGTAGACTAGGGGAAAAACAGTGCAGATAGTCCTCAGCCTATGATCACAGTTGAACCTAAAATTTCCATTACTAAGTAAGACAGTTGTTACAGCCTTCTTGTCACAGTTGTTAAATGAATTACTGCAGTTGTTGAGTGGATCATTCAGTCATTAAGCAAAATTCGGTTTCCCCCATTGACTTTGCTTGTCGGAAGCCAACTGGGAAGATTATAAATAGTAGTCACATGACTCTGGGACCGTGCAAGTGTCATGAATATATCCCAGTTCCAAGCATCCAAATTTTGATCACAAGGCCATGGGAATTGTGCAAAGGTCATGAGTGTGAAAACCAATCATAACTCACTTTTTTCAATGCTGTTGCAGCTTCAAAGAGTTGCTAAATAAATGGTTGTAAGTTGGAGACTGTTTAGTTTAGTTCAGTTTATTAATTGCTTAGTCTTAACAAACAATTCAGTAAAATATGTGATCTGATATAACAAAATAATATTAATAAATAATAAAACAAAAATAAGTGATCTGATTCTGGGATTAAAGAGAAAGAAAATACAGCGATGAAATTCATGTGGTAATACAAGAGTCAGCAGTCAAATGAATGCATCACCTTTATAAGGAATACCAATTTGTTCACAATGTATCGGGATTTTAGTCCAACTGTGTTAATTATAAACTTAGCAGTTCTGCTTGCAGAATGTATATTAGAGCCGAGGAGGAAATAAGGCAATCTTTGATTCAGATTCCAGTGGGCTGTTTCTTTCTAATAGAGATTATAAATATCTGAGGGTAAAGGGATGAAGACAACAAATGCATCCATGTTCCAGTTTGTGGGATAGAACATCTCTCAAATTGGAGTAGAAGTATCTCTAATATATGAATGTCAGAATCCACTAATCTTTTAGTTGTTAAACTGTGCTTTAGTTGATAAATTTCCCTACAGATAATGTATCTTGGTAATTTTTGTAAAAAGAAAGAACTATACGGTAATCATACAAACCATCCGGCTCTTTTTTAGTCTTCATGCTTTCATTTTTTCCTTTCCCCGTCTCTCTTTAATTTTCCTATTTGTTGTCCATTTTTAATTATTTGGCAATTGGTAAACACTGACCTGAGCTACAGAATAGATAAACTAGCTTGTTAGCATCAATGGGTGGCAAAAGGAACATGAAGGAGGCACTCATTCCCTGCCTACTCCTTTTTATTTTAGTACCTTTTTTTTCTTATACCACACTTCAAAGTTTACCTAAATTTTCTGCCTTCTCTCTCCCAGTTTTTCCCCCCCCTCTCCATCTTGCTTTCACACCTAGTTTCTTAATGGGGAAACTAAAACCTCCTGTTGCCTTTTTTTTACTTTGCTGCCTGTTCAGAGGAGCTAATCCCTTATTTATGACCTTGATATTTGTTCCCATGGAGATGTCAAAGCACTTTATGAAAGCGGTATTTGCCAGCCATGAGGTTACCAAATGCCACAGACACTGTTCTTTAGGAAAATCAGAAACTCTGAGGTTGCATCCTTGTCCTTTTCCAGGGATGTGGTCGTAGCTCAGTCACTTTTCCTGTTGATTGTATTCTGAATAAATTTTAGGAGTGCTTCTGTTATTTTTATTTTCTGGGCAGTCTTTATGTTTTTACAATGATATATTTTTAGGAACATGATTTATGTATGGAGACAATATTTATATACATATAGATTCTGTTTAAAAAGTAAAAAAAGAAACAGCATACCTACTACTCCATAGGATTGCTTTTATTAGATATTCTTTTGGACTTTCACATGATGATTTATTAACTCTAGTAGGATTTCACTGGTCTGAATTCAGTCTACTACGGTAGATGAAGGCAGCAGCGATTATTACCATCCCTTTCCCCCCCCCGTAGAACAGAAATAGAATTTAAGCCAAGCAATTTAACAAACTGCTATATAGTCCTTAAAGAGAGATTTGATTTTGGTAGCTCTCATGTCTGTCTTTCCTTTGCTTCCCTGGTCTAGAGCGCACAGACATGGCGGGTGGGAAAGAACGGAGGCCAGACTGGAATAAATTGGTAACAGGGACAAAACAAGGAATTGAATCTGAAAGTGACAGAGCATTAATGAAATGCAAAGTTTTTGGAACTGTAAGTAGGTACCACTAGGGCAGAGTTGTCTTTGCTGAGGCATTTTTAGGAACACTTCTCCAATTTCTTGGGAGTTTGTCTCTTTTGGCTGCAAAGAGAAAATGTTGCATTTTTGGACACTTGCCATATCTCAACCAGGAGAAAAGGTTGAGGATTTGGCTATGTGCCTACCCCCCACCTGTGCCTCCCACGTTGATTTCTGGAACCGCCAGCAATGCAGAGAAGTGGATGTTTTTTTAAACATTTATTTTCACAGTTCTTAGTGGTTAGGTTGTAACGTACTCCTCAGACTGTCACATCCTATATTCAGAGCAGCCTCAAAAGAAGCAATGGTCTTTAAGACACAGGACCCATATTTGGAAGTTTGTTTCCAACTTTACTTTGACTTTGTTTAAGTATCTGTCTTTGTGCTTTCTGCATTCACATGCACCATATACCTAAAGTAATTGGAGGGAAAGCGCCTAGGTTCTTGACATGGTAAAACTGTGCGAACCAGAAAGCTAACATTTCATGGCCTCTCCTTTAAAAGTAATGACAAGGTGCATTTTACTTTAAGTACGTTTAGGTAGCATATTGTGGGTGAGGAATAAATTATGCCCAGTATATAAGTAAGAAAAGCATTGCTAAACTGAAATACTGATAACGATTGCAGGAAATAGTGGTCTAAAAATATTACAGAATATGATTAATATAACATTTGTGAAAATAGATTGCAGTTCTATCTGAAAAATACCAGAACTGAAAAACTGTTTCCGCTGTGAGTTCTTAATACGTAATAAAATGTTGTTATTGTTAATACAGTACTAATATTGATTTCCCAGGTTTTCTGCAAGATGGCTGGGCAGAATCCTTCCCCCATGTAGGAAGGATATTATGCACAGAGTTGGCTAATAAGCATGGTCACCTGGATGGATTCACAGCCAAGGAAAGATTTTAATCCAGTTCTCACCAGTAATAGCTGAACACAAAACCCAGTGCCATACTGGCTATTTTCTCTCACCGCAAGCTTTCAAAGTGTTGGACATTGCCCTCCCCTAAATAGGATGAAAACAAGAATTTTGTTCTGAAACTTTCCCCGAATTGAAGGACAGGTCAAGCATACAGATTGCGTGACTTCATGGGAAATTTTGCTTTATGTGTAATAATTAAATCTTTGCCTTAACCCGAAGGCCATTCTCTGTGCTCAATTCCCCTAGAAATTCTTCTCATTATTCCCATACGCAAAGAGACAAGTAACCCTTTGAGTATCTTGGCTCAGTGCCCTGCCTTGACGAAGGTGTAAAGTTCTGGCTCTCTCCGCTGGTAGCAGATGAGATGATGACTGCATGAAAACCTTGTCTCAACATCCCTTGGCCCCAGAATCCCCAAATCACACCACTGAAATTTGACAGCAAATTGGCTAAATTTCATATTTTATCATGGATTTTCATATTTTTCTAGATTTTGGAGGGAGGGGTATTATTTGAAAAAGATTAAATATATCAACTATTATTCAAGGGCTTGAAATTGCCACGGGGAGCCGGGGGAGTTGGGGACTGCTTTCCAGGATTTGGAGGAACTCTGTGCAGGTAGTCTTCACTTAGCGATTATTAATTACCAATTAATATTGGTAATTACTAATTAAAAGTAAAGATAAAGATTTCCCCTGTCCAGTCAGATCCGGCTCTAGGCAGTGGTGCTCATAACTGTTTCTTAGCCAAAGGAACCTTCCATGGTTATGGGGGCCAGCATGACTGTACAGCAGAGGCACCCGGAACTCTGTTACCTTCCCACCAAAGTGGTACCTATTTATCTACTCCCGTTTGCATGCTTTCGAACTGCTAGGTGGGCTGAGGCAAGTAACGGGAGCTCACCCCATCATGTGACACTCAGGTCTCAAATCCAGGCGGTCAGCTTTCCAGCTGACAAGCTCAGCATCTTTAACTAATAAGCCATCATGTCCCCAATAATTGCTAATTACCAATGCTAAATAATAATAATTGGGAATAGAAACTCTTGTCACCATGCGGTGCAGTTGTGAAGCACATCACATGACTGCACTGACTTACAACAGCCGCTGTTAGGTGAATCCCATGCAGTTGCAGCATCCCTGCAGCGTTGCATGGCCACATGATTGCTACCCCCTACCAGTTCAGCAGGCCAAGTGCCCATATTGCAATCATGGCCCCAGAGATGCTGCAAACAGCTGCAACTACAGAGACCCATCATATACCACTCCTCATTCAACACCTGTCATAACTTTGATCGGTTGCTAAACAAGCGCTTGTCAAATGAGGGCTATTTGTATGGGAATGGTAGGTAACTCTGTTATGATTCTTAATTGCTCCACAACACGTTATGAAAAAACAGCCCCCAAAATAACTTCAGGCTGAGAACAGGATTGGTTTGCCTGTGAACCTCCTGTTTCCATTTTCATTAAGTCTTCACCAAAAGAAAACACCTTAGCACCTTCTGTAACCCTTGGAAGATCATGAGGAGCCCCTCCCCTGAGGTAAACAATTTCTATTGCCTAGTTCTGCCAATTGGGATGTTCCATGTTGGAGGTGGTTAGTGTGTTAGGAAGAAAATCCCATATAATTATGTTGATTTTTAAGCTTACTTCAATTCATTTGACAGTGAGATGGATGGCGTATAAATTAAATAAATAAAATATTGTACTTCATCAAATCACAACATAAATGCTCATTGAAAGCCTAATCCTGTCCAAGAAAACACTGGGCTGCAACTGAACGTTATAGGGTATACAAAGAGGAAAGGGTTGCGCATCCAAGCAATACAGCATTCATCCCAAGTTCGGAAGTTCCCTTCCTATCCTTTTTCCAGCCACCCCTATCTTTTTCGGCCAGCACCCCATTTTTACCGTGCAGGAGTTTTACTGTGTCATCATTTGCACTATTCTGGAATTGCTTTTTCTTTAAAAGTCATTTTAAGAACTGTATCTGTTGTTATCCCCGTTGTATAATTTTTAGATTTTATTATATGTCATATCATCTCCAACATCTGTTTCCCAATGCTGCAGTAAAATTATGTCTAGACTATATGGAGAACATCAGCACCTGGTAAATTACATCATAAAAATAATAATGGACGTGCACATATGCCGTAATAGGGAAGTTAATCTGATGTTGTGTATTACAAATTCATGGTCATATATGAAAATATAAGAAGGAAAGATTATGTAGAGGATTTTTCACCTGAAAATATTGAAAGATTTAATATGTTTTATTTTTACTACAAAGGCCATAATATAACTATGAATATTACATTGGAATCTAAACAGCATTTAGTAAGTTGTTCCTAATATAGATTTTTAAGACATTAATGGCTGGTATAAAACAATAAGACTGTAAAGAGATCTGGACTTGATGTATATGCTTTAATACTTTACTTTTTATCTATTGCTTTTTGCTTTATTAAGTCTTTATTAGCACCCAGCATGGTCTTATCTGGCCTTAACTACTGTTCTGAAATTTTGCCCATTTTCATAAAGCAGGCTTGGTTCTGCTCCCTTTCTGCAAGACAGTAGATCAGGGTTTGTGAGCTAAAGGGGAGTTCAGTTCTAATCCTTAGTAAAGCAGGCGGAGACAAAGTTATAACTACAGTCTACACAATACAATTTAAAAAGGCCTACTGGAATTGGCATATGTTCCATACTTCACACTACCACATTAAATATCTGTAACATTAGCGTGGCAGGTTATGATGCATTTCAGTGAAGTCTTTTTTCTACTCTTCCTGTAAAGTTAGTTTCTCCATAAAGTTTAAATTATATTTAGCCTTTGGTTTAGAATTAGAATTAGAATTTATTGGCCAAGTGGACACACAAGGAATTTGTCTTCAGTGTACATGCTCAATACTTACATACAGGTTATAATTGACAAACTATGATTACAATCGTAAGATACATTCATAATCATAAAGTATATTCATCATGTCATGTACATATTAGCTTGACAAACTGCAATCCTAATCATAAAGTACAATCATGTCACAAAACATTTCATCATGTCACAAAACACATTCATACAATACATTTTTGTGATAGGCTTGGAACAGTCTATTTTGAACAATCATAGAAATACTAATAATCTACAAGTCAAACTAGGATACTAAATGAAACGACTTATATATTGTAAGATGTAAGCAACAAGTTAATTGTCATACAAATAAGAGAATAGGTATTAAGTAATAAGTAATAGAAATGATGAGAAGGGTAATAATGATATATTCCTACTAGATAATTTAGCAGTGTTGAGTAAGTTAGTTACACAACTAGTAAGTTAGGAGCTGTAGTGGTGCAGTGGTCAGAGGGCAGTACTGCATTCTACTTCTGTTAACAGTTGGCTGCCAATAAGTTGGGCAGTTCGAGTCCCACTAGCTCAAGGTTGACTCAGCCTTCCATCCTTCTGAGGTCGGTCAAATGAGCACCCAGATGATTGGGGGCAATATTCTGATTTCTGTAAACTGCTTAGAGAGGGCTATAAAGCACTGTGAAGTGGTATATAAGTCTAACTGCCATTGCTATTGCTATAGTTGTTTAGCTGAATGATGGCATGGGGGAAGAAACTGTCCTTGTGTCTAGTTGTTTTGGTTTGTAATGTGTCTGGAGGGAAAAAGTTGAAACAGATTATGTGCAGGGTGTGAGGGGTCTATAATTATTTTCACAGCCCTTTTTCTGACTCATTCAGTGTACATGTCTTCAATGGAGGAGAGATTTGTAGCAAAAAAAAATTCTGCAGTTCTAATTATCCTTTGAAGTCTGTGTTTATCTTGTTTGGTTGCAGTGCCAAACCAGACAGTTGTTGAGGTGCATATTACGGACTCGATTCCTTTGTAGAATTGTGTCAGAAGTTCCTTGAGCAGTCTGAACTTTCTGCATTGTCTCAGAAAGAACATTCTTGGTTGTGCTTTTTGATGACATTTTTGATGTTATTTGACCATTTTAGAACTTGGGATATTATAGAACCTAGAAATTTGAAGGTCTCTATTATTGATACTGTATTGTTTAATATTGTGAGAGGAGATAGAAGGGTTTCTCCTAAAATTGGCTATCATTTCTACTGTTTTGAATGAGTTCAGTACAAGATTGTTCTGGCTGCACCACAAGGCTAGTTGTTCAATTCATCTTTTTCTCGAATAAGGCCAATCGCTGTTGTATCATCAGCAAATTTTAGTATTTTGACAGAGTTTGTACTGTGTAATGAAATATTTTGATGGAGGGGGATATCTTTGGGTTAGTTTCTAGTCACTGCCTGGACAACGTCCTGCAGTTTTCTTGGCAAGATTTCCAAAGTGGTTTGCCATTGTTTTCTTGCTAGGGCTAGGGGGATTGACTGACCCAAGATCACACACTGACTTTGGGCCTAAGACAGAACTAGAACTCAGTCTTCTGGTTCCTAGCCTGTTGATTCTAGGCTGGCTCCCTAATAAAATCTACTGAGCCATTAACTATTATTAACTCCAACAGTTTTTTCCAAATGATTCTCAATAACCTTCTCTTTTTTATGTCTAGAATGAAACATGAGTTCATTTGTGTTAATGTATTATGCTAATAAAAAAATCAACCTTTACTAATATTTTCAACATGAGAAATATTACCGTATTTTTTGCACCATAGGACGCACCGGACCATAAGATGCATGGCGCCCAGAGGCCTCTCATTTGGAATGCGGGTGTGCAGAGATTGCTCTGCGGGGTGCTCCAAAGTCCAGAGATCAGCCTGCAAGTCAAATTGGAGGCTTCCCGGCACCCCGC
>JANHFO010004279.1:35212-48600 GCA_032468095.1 Pareas carinatus
TCAAGCTTAGCAAAAAATTTACCGGGGCCAAGGGAGTGTAGGAGATGTTGAATGACCAGTACGGGGTAAGCATTCTGCTGAAGTGCCCTATTTATGGCGCACTTGTAATCAGCACAGATGCGGATCGTTCCGTCCTTCTTGATTGGTGTCATGATTGGGGTTTCCCATTTGGCATAGTAAATCGGGACTAAAATACATTGGGCGATTAATTTATCCAATTCCTTGTTTAATCATGGTCTTAAAGCAAATGGGACGTGCCTGGGTTTTAAGCGATTCGGGGTTACCTTAGGTCAAGGGTAATCGAAATGGGGTTTCCAGTATATTTGCCCAGTTGGTTGTTAAAGACCTCTTTGAACTCGTTGATGAGGTCATCGGCCACACTTCCTTTCAAGGCATGCACCCCAATTACTTCAAGCCCCAAAGGCTTAAACCAATTGAGTCCAATCAAACTCAGTAGCTGGCCCCCCACGACAGTCACCGGTAACGTGCCCATGAACTTGTGGTACTTAACAGGGATTGACAAATGGTCCCACACTGGCAAACTGATCCCTTGGTAGTCACAGATTTTTACAGATTGTGGCAAAAGCTGACTCTTCTTTCAGTTGGGCAGTGCATGCTTCAGCTCTGACCAAGCCATAATGGAAATTTGCGACCCTGAGTTCACCTCCATGTGGCATGGCATTTTGCTGATGAATACCGTGGTAGTGATTTTCTTCTTATCCCTCACGTGGTTGCTTCCAACTTGGATCTGGAATGTTTCTGACTGGCGGGCTGGCTTTCTCGCTTTTCCTGCTTGCTTGGTCTCTTTACTGGTTTTGGTGGCCGCTTGCTTCTGGCTCTCCATGTGGCCGGTGGATTTGGTGAGTAGCACTGCACAGCAAACCTTGGCCAGGTGGCCTTTCTTTTTGCAGCGATTGTAGATTGCTTCGCGAAAATGGCAAGTTGCCCATGAATGCTGACCTCCGCAGCTGGCACATCTACGCTTCTGCTCATTAAGTGTTTTCAATGTCTGGCAAACCTCAGTTGGCTTCTCTTCGCTGCTGGCCTCTGAGTCTTCACAGGTGCCTTGATGCACCGAGATTGTGGTTCTCTCGGCCGTCGGTTCCCCTGCAATCTTTTGCAGGGATTCCGCAGTGTTGGAGGATGATTTGGCTTCCCTGGCCTCATCGAGACCCAATCGGAGCATGAGATTTGTGTTGGCTAATAGACACTTTGGTAGTCTGACATTCCTGTCTCCGAAAATCAGTTGGTCTAATAGGCTATCCTCCAGATCTGTAAAGACGCAATGAACAACTGCTTTTCTTAACGCCACTACAAATTGATTTATTGTTTCTCCGCTTCGCTGCATCCTATGTCTGAATTCGTATCGCTTCACGAATCTGGAAGGCACAGGCGCGTAATGTGCTTGCAAAGCATTCTGTAAGTCAGGCCATGTCATTGCCTGCAAGGTGTTCGGCTCAGCCAGAGTCCTGGCTGAATTGAAAACCTCATGCCCACAGTGGCTGAGGAATAACGCCTTTCGGTGATTGTCAGTAATATTTGGAATATCGTGCGCCTCAATAAAAAAGTCGAATCGCACCATGTACGCGTCCCAAGTTTCCTTGGCCGGATCATACGGAGTTGGCGGGTGGATGACTGACATTTCCCGGTTCCTGGCTTTCCCAAATGACTCTCCTTTGTCCTTTCTTCCAGGGATCCCACCCAAGTCGCCAAGTGTTAGATCGGGCGATGGAAGAACAGGCCAGCAACGGTGTCAGGAAAACAGGTCTTTTTTATTAAATAATTCTTTCAACAGGCCACAACAAATAAAATGTGCGCAAGCATTTCTTTAACATAACTTAAATACTGCCGCTTTAATTCTAAACTAACCAATCAGGACTCCAGAGCCGAGCAGACTGCCAGGCCCAACCTGGAGGGGAGGAAATAATGTTACAATCTTATTTCCTCCTCAGGAACTGTCGTCTCCGGATCCTACAAGTTACAGGGTTTCCTCTTCCTTCTTTAAATAAATTCAATAATATAAAGGCATAAGATGACTCAAAACATGTTTTAAAAAGAACAGACCCATCTTTTAAAATATGTTTATGTGGCACAGTTAGGAACCGACATTGGAATGCTTATTGCAAATGATAAATGATTTTTAGGATTTCAATGACGTTTGAAATATTTTTTTTCTGGATGAAATTTGGTGAAGGTGGCAATTTTATGTGAATTCAGTGTGTAATGCCATCCTGCCACTGGGTTGAATTAACTGAGTTTAATGCCAAGTAAACTTTTAATGCCAAGTAAATCTTTTACAATGGCTGTCATTAGTTTGTTGCAGTGGAAGGATTTCAGACAAACATTTCCTAAATCATGACTTATACCGGAAAAGGAGAAATACATAATAAAAGAGTGCTTACAAGTGTCTCTTTCAGACACTTATAAAGAGTATGGCCTGGCATGCATCCCTGTGATATCGGAAAAACAAAGTACATAAATATTTCCAAAGTCATTATTTGAGAAATGCATTATTGACATTTTGGGACAAAGTAGAGCAAAAATATATTTGAAAATGCCAATTTGGCTATCAACAATGGAGGCATTTATCCATCCAAACTTGGTAAATTTAGAGAAAATTTGAACATTGAAGGACATTTTAGATAGTGAAGGAAATTTGATATTAAAAGAAGAAATGAAAAATCAAGCTATGGACCTCACATGGTGGGCATACCTACAAAAAAAAACCCCAAGATATGACAAAGGTATTAAACAGTGTGAGTTCTACAGAGTACATACAGAATTTGATAAATCATTGTTAATCTCAGATGAGAAAATGATAAAAAGAATGTACAATGTACTCTTAAATTTGAAAAAGGAAGAAGAACAGGTAAAAAAAATGATGACAATCTGGGACAAGGAAGGAGCAAAAATAAGGAGAGATGAGAAGAAGAATGAAAAGAAGGGAGAAGAAAGACAGGAAGGAAGAAAAGGTAGGGGAAGAAAAGGAGAAAAGAAAGAAACAGAAGAGGAAAGAAGGGGAAAAGAAAGAGGGAGAGAAAAAAGGAAAAAAGAGAGAAAAAGAGGAATGAAATGAAAAGATAGAGGAGAAAAGGAAGAGGAGAGAAGAAGAAAGGGAAGAAAGGGATAGGAGAGAGATAGAAAGAAACTAAAAAGGAAAGGGAAGGGAAGGAAAGAAAGAAAGAAAGCAAAGATGGGAAGGGGGAAGAGAGAGAAACCAAAAGTATTAAATGGTAATGATTTTATCTTAGCAAGATAAAATGGAGGATTGTGTGTATATTTGTATAATATTGAAGAGAATATAAAAATCAAGAATATAAATGATGTTTATTAAGAAATGTATATACTAATAAAAAAGATTAAAACCCGAAATAGTATGGCGGGACTCTGATGATAGGAACAGATAATAAAAAAATATAGATTTTAATTTTAATTGCCTAATTCTGCTAAAGAAATCTATATTTAGAAAACTTGGCATGTGTGCGTGCATATGTCTGTGTGGGAAGGAGAGGTCTGTACCTAAGTGTTACAGCTTTTAAAAGAGTAAATATCTACTGCTGTGTTTGTTGATCTCATTAGTTCAAATAAAGAACACAACTACCTACAGATAATAGTATGAAGTTTAACATGTGTTTGTGTGTGCGTGTTTCAGTGCACTAGCTATTTTTAGATGGTTTACTAGACTTATAAATTTTGTGAGTTTTGTTTATTTTGAAACACATTATTTTATGTGGAGAAAAATCAACAACTTCCAACTCACTGTTACATATTAACCTTTTCTATCAAAACAGAGCAAAATTAAGATGGTGTTTATAAAAGTTGAGCTTTTGCATTTCATTGTTATAATAAAAACTGATTCAATTCATGCAATGGGTTGATCCCATATTTACACATGGCAGTGTGTGACCGGCGAGAGAGCTGAGCTTTCCCTATCTGTGCATGTCAATGTGTAGAACCAGAAAGAGTAACCAAGTGGGAGGATATGTATGGATGTGAGAGCAGATCATAGGCTCTGCAGTGAGAGAAAAGCAGATGAGTGATATAGATGCTGATATAGACATAATAATAAACCATTTTCTCAATAATACATTCTCCCCCTTCTTTCCTTGTGCTGTGGGAATACACACTGGCTATAATCACATGGCATTCTAAATGCTGACCTACAGTATCTGAAACCAGTTTGTTCACCCCATAGCTTTTCTCTTTCATTGGTGTTTTGTAGTAGTGTCGAGATCTGGCTGACTATGATGAACCTGTACTTCCAGTAGAGCTGACAGGTGTTGCATAGCACATTTATTTATTTAATTAATTGTTTTTATTTGTATGCCGCCCCTCTCCAAGGACTCTGGGCAGCTCACAACAAATGAAAACATTCAAATTAAAAAAAAACATTTAAAAACTTTAAAACGCACTCACACACCGTTCATGGCTGAATCTCGCAAGATCAACAGCCCCAAGCCTGCCGGAAAAGCCAGGTCTTTACAACTTTTCGGAAGGCCAATAGGCTGGGGATGGTCTGGATATCTGGAGGTAACAGGTTCCAGAGAGCTGGGCAGCCACAGAGAAGGCCCTCCTCCGCGGACCTGCCAGCCGGCATTGTTTAGCTGACAGGACTCAGTGGAGACCAACTCTGTGGGATCTTACTGGTCACTGGATGCTATGTAGTAGAAGGCGGTCTCAAAGATATCCTGAACCCAAGCCATGGAGGGCTTTAAAGATGGTGTTATATGATTATACACATTAAGATAAGACTCAGTTGATATGCAAAGCTGAGCAAAGAGAACTAATCCATTGGTTAAATTATTATATTGAAAAAGTGAATTGGTAATGGAGAGGATCAAGGTGAGTTGAGAAAAAATGCATCATGCTTTATCTATCATGCAGTTTTCAATCATTTTTACTGAAGCACCAGATAACTGTAAGAATAAGAAGCTAATTGTCTATTGTCAAAAGTATATGTGGTAGAGCATGTAGCATGCTCGTAGGTTTGAGAGGTCCTTGGTGTTCTCTGAGCATGATTGTTTTCTTGCAGATGTTTCATTACCCAAACTAGGTAAATCATCAGTGCTAGTAAGGAGTGGGGTTTGCTCCCAGTTTATATTCTAGTGTGTATAAGTTAGTCATGCAACACTTTAGGTAAAGTCTGTGTTGCTGTGAATCTGTACAATCCACAATTTCTACTACTTCAAGAAGCAGCTGTGATTTGAGTTTCAGTTCCAAAATATAGCAATGGGAAAAAAATCCATTTCAGATCAAATTACTGATAAACACGTGTGGTCTCACTCATATGTGTTGTCATGCCGGGTTTTATCCACCAATGCATCAGCATCTTAGAGTGATTATTATATTAGCATATTCACATCTGTTTGCCTTTTACAAACACAGCATGCATTACACAGGAGAACATAGAAAACAGCTTGATGCTGGGTGAGATCATTTCTTTATCTACTCCATTATAGAGACTGCCAGTAATTCTCCTGGGTTTCATCCAACCATTTCCCAGTTGCATCAAAATATTCTTATCGTTTAACATGAGAATATATTTAGAAATATTTCTATCAAATTTGGATTATTTTGCATGAAATAAAATTCTTCGGGGCCTCAAAATTTTTCTGGGCCTCAAAATGAGGACTATGATAGATTCAGGGAGAGCAGGTTCACTTACAGTTTCTAATCTAAAAGGATAATTTGCATGTTTCTATTTCCTCATGAATCAAAAATTAAATATTGTGGCATAAAGGTTTTCAGCAGTCAAATGGATACTCCAGATCTGATATGTATTGGCCAGGCATGAATAAGCAGATTGAAAAATTCATAGCAAATTGTCCACATTCAGTTGCTTCAAGACAGCACTGTGAGAGAATCTATGCTTTCTCGTGAAATTCCTTGGATGAAAGAAGCTACAGGTATATTTGAAATTCATTTCCACATTTGGATGAATATTTTTTAAAGTACACAGAAATGCTGGATTGGAGGATACATCCTCCACTGTGATTATTGTCAAGTTAATGTCTAATTGTGTGATTTGAAATTACAAATCAGCTTGTTTTTACTTGCATAACATTTGAAAGCCAGGCAATTTATAAGATAAGCAGTTCAGGAAATGGATCATAAAGGAGGACCCACACATTACCTTGTCTTGCGCTCCAGTTGTGCCTGTTCCTGCTTGCAATCACTTATATTTCATTATTGGGCTACTGAAACATGTTCTACATGGAGCTGTTCTTGAAGACCACCCAAAAAACTACAATTGGTCCACCTTGGACATGCTTCAGGCCCCTTCTTTGAAATGATTCCATCTGAAGGCATCTAGGTGGTGTGTCTTTTCTGTTGTAGTGTCTGTACTCAGATCAACCTCTCTCCCTCCTGCCTCAACAGATCATTGAGCCCTGATCCTCCCGGCCTTCAGAAAATCCGTAAAAACTTGTTTTATTCTTTCCCATAGGGTTCAAGATGACTGGAAGGGTTATGAATGTGAGCACCTGATTTGTTTGTATATTAATTGGATTTATTATCAAGCAGAAGTTGTGGCAGTGATAGTGGAACTGATACTGAAAAAGGGCTCCGGCAATTGGCATCAATCCACACCTTGAATTATTTCACTTGAGGTATAGCCTCGTGAGAAGGACTCCCTTTTGTTCTCTCATTACTGTTAATGGGAAGATGGTTGAAAGCACTTTCCCCACAACAACAACTTGTTTGGCTCCTGAGATTCCAAAGAGGATATACTCTCATTTAGTCTGGCAGCAATGTTACAAAAGCAGGAAAATGACAAAAAAAAATCTCCTGTCAGTAGTTCAAACAGGAATCATCAACCATGAGGACTAGCAGTGTCTTTATTGTAAGGATTATTGTAATTGAATATTTTAAGTCTGAAAGTACATCTCTCTCCCTTGCCTTTCCAATTTAAGAAACTAGGGAGGGTCCCTTCTGAGATGTTTGTTATGCTCTCATGTCTTCTCGAGACTCAACTGTCTCCTTTCTGATCACTGTCTAGTCTGGAAATTCTCATTCTCCTGTAGAGTCCTTGGTACTCTCTGAGCTTGATGATTTTCTTGCAGACATTTCATTACCAAACTAGATAACACTATCAGTTCTAGAAGGGAGTGGGGTTTGCTGTTATTTTTATATACTAGTGCTTTGTCCCTATTGATGTCCATTTGTCTGAGTGCCAGGCTCTCAGGAATTCTCTGATGTTTTGGGGGACTTGGTTTGATCTAGGATGCTCACAGTTTCCCAGTTGAAACTATGGTTGAGTCTATCAATGTGTTGTGAAATTAAGAAATGTCCATCATGTCTTCTGACTGTCTTCTCCTCCTCCTGTGTCTCAAGGACATTCTTATAGACCTTTACACTTTGTCACCATTTAGGTTGAATAAGCTAAAATCCAGATGAAGAATTGATGAATGCCAGATTTTGTGTTCCAGAGGAACCGTGGTTTTATGTGGTAGAATTTTAATAAAGCAAAAGGTTTGGGAAGAATGAAAAGCATCTTAGGTGAAATGATGCTATGCTGGTGACTCAGATTACAATGGGGGCAGTATCTCCAGAAATAAGTATAGAAAACCTAGAAGACTTAAACCAAGCTACGAGGTGTGATCATTAAATTCCGAGACTAGTCCCATAAATTAAAATAAAATTACCTAATTTAAATTTGACTGCCATCCCCTTCAAAGTAGTCCCTTTGGGCAGCTGTACACTGATCCCATTTTTGGAATGTCTCTGGGAAGTCGCATTCTTCAAGCCTGCCAAGTGATTTTTCCGATTCACATTGGATATCCTCCACCAGACCAATGGCGACCCTTCAGCTTCAATTTCATCTTTGAAAATAGAAAGAAGTCGCAGAAGGTCAAATCTGGTGAATACAGGGGATGAGGAATGACAAACATGTGGTTATGGGCGCAAATCTGGCATGTTGCGAGAGCTCTGTGAACTGGTGCATTGTCATCATGGAGCATTCATTCAACAGTCCATGGGTTTCAGTTGGCGATATTTCTTTATTGTATAAATGTGCGGATGCACGTGCTAACTAAAATATCTGTAACACAGAATTCAATGAAGATAGTACTTTGAGACTTTGTGTAGTTTCTCCTCAAGGTCGTTATATGTCACTGCTGCGTACACATGGCAATCACATGATCCATTCCCCCACAGCGAGAACGGTCTTGGAATTTAATAAGTGCACCTCGTATATTACCTATCCACCCCCCAAAAAAACAAAAACCAGCTTGCGTGCTTTTCAAAGGGGGAGAATGTTGCATAAGAGCATTATGACTTTAAGGAGGGCAATTTCATCTGATGCCTGTGAAGCAGAACCTCTTACTAAGTTCACACACAAACACAAACACTGGATCAGTTTCTGTGGAATGGCTACTATTTTTCTATATGAATTAGTTGCTGTGTGTATTTGTCTTCTCCTCATCAATAAAATGACTTGTGTGCTGCCACAGTTGTAGATTAAAAACCACCCATAGATTCATTGGATAAGCATATACCACACTATAACAATTAGGCCTATTTTAAAGATCTTTAGATCTTTAAGGAAGAAAGAATGGTATTTAAGATTTTGTTCAAGTGACATTATTTTGGTTAGTCCACAAAATTAAATTGTTATATTAATTGAATTGTTATATCACAAAAATCATCTTCCTTCCTTCCTTCCTTCTTTCCTTCCTTCCTTCCTTCCTGATAAATATATTTATAAAACCAAGATATTTATAAGACTGAGTATTATAGCTCACACAACACATATAACTACATTTCATACATATATTTAAAAAATTGCTGTAGTTTTTCATGAATTAATTATACAGGTCTGACTGATTAATCCCTACTGCTTTTTTAAAATGAATTTCAGAATAGTCAGTGGAACACCCAAAACAACATTTTTTACTCTGTCTTAATGCATACTTGCATGACCTCATGACAGAAGATAATGGATTACAATCACTTCAACAGAGTAGTTGATATTAAATATGAGAATACTGAAGGAGTTCTACATTTTCTAGTCTCTCATGTGGAAATGTTATGCAAATTATTTGTAAATATGAAAGTCTCAGGAGCAAGACTGGCTCCTGTTGTAAAGGTATCCTCAATAATTTATTACTTTAAAAGTTTAATTGGGTTATAAGTTGTATCTATGAAGCTTGGAACTCAGAAATGGAAAGAACACCATCTTGTGGTGAGGAATAGGTACTCCCACCACTTTAGTGGGGAAAGTAAACCATGGAAGCTGTTTTCCTACATCCTTATCATTTCAGGTTCTCAATACAATTTAAGCACATGAAATTAAATTTGAGCTTATGTTATCATTGCAGTTATTACCGACAAATGTTTTTTTCTGTGTTAGGGGTTTTCTTGAAAATGCCTTCTGCGTTACACAAACGGCATGGGAATTCTTCAAATATTGGCCTTTTTCAGGCCACTCACATAAAGATAGAATTCCAAGGCTAGGTGAAGAAAGCAGGTGCAACTGTTACTCATTGTGTATGTACAATGCGTTTCTTGAAGCCAAGCATCTGGGTCAACTTTGGTGACAAGCACAGGAAAACTGGATCAGCTCTCAGGTAGGAATGGAAAACAAGGGTTATTTAGTCATTCTATGAGAAATAATATACCAGAAGATTGGAGTGTTATCAAATCACTCCTGACAATAAAATTATAACACTCTAGATATGCTTTTGACATGATTCCCTCCATCCTGTTTTGAAAAGTGGAACAAGAGGGATTAACTGGGGAATGTGGATAAGGTATAAATTCTGTATGTGCATTTGGGGAAATATCCTAGAAACAAAATAGAGAATAGAACATTTCTATTTTCTATTTACACAACAGAGTTTCAAAAGATGTGCAAAAACAAGCTGAAGCTTGCTACTAATTACAACCGTCATGTCTTCTGCATGAATAGCTAACTAAACTAGACCTTTTCTTTTCTTTCATTCCCTTGTCAGTTACTTTTCCCTTCCCTCTGTGGAGATTCTTAGTCATCCAGGTCATAGTTGTCTCATCAGTTCTAGCAGGATGCTGGGAGTTATGGAGGAATTAGTTCTGACTCCTTCCTCCTTCCCTTTTACCCTCCTTCCCTTCCTCTTCTTTTAATCTTACTCCATTGCATTATCTGTCCTTTTCAATGTTGCTTCTGTTGTGAATGTGCTCCTGTTTGTAGTATAGTATGTTTTTGTTTGTGAGAGCACAGGAAAATTCACAAGAAGCTGATGGGAAATGGGGGAATATGTTTGGTGATGTCACAATGCAATCTCAGCTCCATATATACTTTGATATGTCACTTTCAAGCAAGGGATATAATTTGTATCATGGCTTCACAATTAACTATTTGCCCGTCCTCTCATTTCCCACAAACAACCTTGTGAGAAACCAATACACACAGTGATAGAGAGGAGGGGGAAGGAGAGAGAAAAAGGAAGAATTAAAGGAATTAATTAAACATGGTACCTTACTTTGCAGCAATAAATTCAAATAGTGGTTATAAATCAGTTAATATTCTCCTAAGCATGGCCATGCCTTTCCAGGTTTGGGTTGGGAGTTTTTGCAGATTCAAAAGAGGGAGCGGGTAGGAGGGAGAGGGGGAAAGAGAGTGGAAGGAGAGAGGGAGAGAAAAGTATATGCATGTGAACACACACACACTGTGGCTCAAACCCAAGTCTTCAGGCCCTTGTTAAGTCCAAAAGAGTAGGGGCTAATCTAACTTCTGACAGAATGATATTCCAAAGGGCACCATTAACATTTAAAGTAGAACTTTCAACAAATATGGACAAAAAAAACCTAGAAATGGTTTGTTTGATTTTTAAAAAAAGCAGAGGACATGAAACCAAAACAGGAACCACATTCCTGTTTTTATGCAAAGCAAGATTTATTTGGTATATTTCACATTTAGAATAAATATCCACATAGGAACCTGCCTGCATCTTCCACGCATCTGTACCATCCCAGATCCTATTCTATCCTATATAAAATTACAAAAGATGCTAGCAAATATTTATTACAAATGAGATTGCACATTGGCAGATTCTGAATACTGTAGTACATCATGAATCAATCAAATACCAAATAATGAAAAAATAATAATATTAAGTAACTTGGATGTCAATATTTAGAGAATAACAAAAAGACAGTTGTCGCAGCTTTGGCCAGTACATATCATTCCAGTTCAGTTCCATCTCTTTTCTTCTAAGCTCTATTGCTGAACTTTCACTATGCCTAGGAGCACTGTGGTTAAATGCAGAATTGTAGGCAAACTCTGCCTACAACCTGGAGTTCGATCTTGACAAGACTCAAGGTTGACTCAACTTTCCAACCTTCTTAGGTCAGTAAATGAAGACCCAAATTATTGGAAGCAATATGTAAATAATCCGTATATTGTAAACTGCTCAGAGAGTACTGTAAATCATTATGGGGTGGTATATAAAAATGCTATTGCTATAGCTATCATTAAAAAGAAGAAAACACTGTCAAAGATCAGTCTGGAGATTAATGATAATAATAACAACAACAGTAATTTGTAGCCAGAAAGTTCCATAAACATGAAGTTAAAGCACTTTTTGTATACATAATGGTTGACCGCAGATGATAGCATTTAGATGAAAAACTAATTTGTGCTTTGCTTTAAGAAATTGCTTTCTTTGATAAATATGCAATAGTGTAGCATTTTGGACTATGACAGAATTTCAATGGACTTTGTTTTATTTGCTAATTCAAGACTTGCAATACAATTTATTTCCTAGAAAAATTAATGGCTAAAAAGACATTTTAAAGTTACTTTATATTTATGCTTCAACCACGTATAAGCAACCTGGAGAAGGCAATCTTGGCGATGGTCATTAGGTATCCCAAGCTGAGCTCCTAAGTACAAAATTGATTTTTTTCCAGATTCTATGAAAACTGCAAAACACATTTTTCTAGTGGCTGTCTGCAGATAAAACATTCAGTGTGACCATGGGATATTTTGGGAACATATTCTTCTCTGAACCAGACTTTTCGCTGCTCAGAATTTATAATATAGCTGAAACAGTCAAAGCCTGCATCTTTTTGTGATGAACGTTAAATGGCTGTTTTCTTCCCTGTTACGGAAGACATATTTTGCCCTTGTCTGAAAAAGTCATAGTTTCTTTTCCCTGTAATTTCTGTGATGTTATGAGATATACTGTATTTTTTTACCCTTTCATTAACCTAGAAGATGGTTTGATTGCTATTCGATTTCAATATCTTGAAACAGCACTAAATGTATGTTTGAATCCAATGTTAAACATTTGACAGGAGCTATAATTGTTGTTTTAGATGGCTGTGCACCACCCTGGGTCCCTTCGGGGAGAAGGGTGGTATAAAAATACAAATAAATAAAAATAAAAAAATAAAAAAATGATGAAGCAGAAATGCCCATATGAAAAGGGTGGGGCATTGATTGTGAGATATTTACATTTCTATATGCCTCTTCCCTCAGGCATGCACAACTTCCTATTTATTATATCTTGCCATATTATCATAATTTTCCCCTTCCTAATTCAGAAACTGTGCATTTTCTGAAATTATCAGAAATGGACACCACCAAAGTGCATTTGTCCAAATTGTAACAGTAAATACTCAGAGAATTTATTTTCAAAAACAGTTCAGACTTATAGGAATAATAAATTCAGACAACTGACTGAGGTATATGGGCAGGGTATTTTTTCCCCTGACTTTACCAAAGTATCAACTTTTTCGGTTTGACCTACCAAATGAATTTTGCTCCTTTAAAATTTTATTTGCTGTATCAAAGAAAGTATTAGAGTAGATTGTTCTCTGTACACTGTACATCTGGTTACACAGCATCAATTCTATTTGCAGGGATATTAAGACGGTATATTGGATTTTTGAGATAGTGGATTTAGAGAGCTTTTGCTGTTGTTCTGTTCAAATATTGCTTCTGGAAAGTATCTCAGACCTGAATAGTTAACATTTTAGTTTCACTAACAATGTCAACCCCCCCAGAATTCGTATGTGTTTTTATTGGTCAGTACCAACATAACTCCTAAAAGCACTGCTTTTGGCAGAATTGCCCCACAGGGCATTTTGTAATAGGGTTAAACCGACAACAAGGAATAGGTGTTTGAGATTTATACATCTACAATCTTCTCCATGGAGATGGGGGAGCTTTCTACTTTTGGGGCTCCTTGACACACTCCCAATTACTAAGCTAATGAGCTTGGTGAAACGATGCCTAGATATAAGCTCCAGGGTTTATTTTTAAATGCTATTTCCATCTGGATTGATGGGCCTGAATATTCGTTCTTTCCTTTTAGCTTAGAGAAAAGAGTATCTTTTCTTCCTTCCTTCCTTCCTTCCTTCCTTCCTTCCTTCCTTCCTTCCTTCCTTCCTTCCTTCCTTCCTTCCTT
>JANHFO010004279.1:51918-65920 GCA_032468095.1 Pareas carinatus
ATAGACAGACAGAGAGACAGACAGAGATAAATATATAGAGAGAGAGAGAGAGAGAGAGAGAGAGAGAGAGAGAGAGAGATACAGAGAGAGAGAGAGAGAGAAAGAGAGAAAGAGAAAGAGAATGAGACACAGAGAAAGAGAGAGAGAGAGAGAGAGTGAGAGGGAGAGAGAGAGAATGAGAGAGAGAATGAGAGAGAGAGAATGAGAGAGAGACAGATAGACACACACACACACACACACACACACACACACACAGAGCGATCTGACGCTCCACTCCTGTCCACTGCCTGTGCTCCTTTCAGTGGCAGGCTGCAATTGCCTGCCCCCCACCCTGAATAACAACTGGCTCCCCAATCCCTGCTATCCATCGGTATCCCTTACCTCATGAAGAAGTCAGGGCTGGAGGGAAGTCGGCTGGGCTGCAAACTCTGGGGCCCAGAATTCGCACAGTTTCAGCCAACTGAGATGCGTTTCTTAAGCACTTCTGGGAGCCAGTTCAGGCAAATTCTGAGTCCTGGAGGGAGTCCAGCCTTGTGTGCCTTGCTGTCTCTGCCATCCTCAGAAGCACGAACCATACAACTATACAAAAAGTTCAAATAATCTCCAGATTTTCCTGCGGACCACCAAACTTTTCTCATTGATGGAGACCACTGTTCTAACTGCAATACTTTGTTCAAATTATATAACTTTATTTAAGACATGTGTTGTTGTTCTTTTCATTTCATACCATTTTGTGAAACTGGTGCATAGTAATATGCCAAAAAACCTGGGGTGACACAGAGGCAAGATGGCAAAAGAAAATCCAAAGCTGACTTTAGTGAAAAATTTTGAGACAGTGAGAGGCAAAAAAAAAACCCTTCCAGGAGAAAAAGAAAAAAAACAGTGGCTTCCTGGCACAAAAGGGTGATGGCGGTTCCCTCATAGTGACTTGGCTCTCTCCTTCAGAATAATCTAAAGTGCGAGGCAGGTGACCAAATGATCACCATTAGCCAGAGATGACAGAAAAGTGAAAGGGAAGACAAGAAATGCTTGCAGTAAGGAGTTTGTTTATAAAATTATCCAAGTAGCTATCTTTTGCTGGAAAACTTAAGACTGAGCAAAGAGACAAATACTTAACCCTGATCTAAAGGAAAGCAGTGAAGTGGGACACTGGGTAAAGTCTGAAAGACCTGAAAGACTAGCAGACATTGTGTATTGAGAATTGACAGCAGTATACTCTACAAGATACATTTAGATTAAGAAAAGGAAACAAATAAAAGGCAAGGGAACACAAAGGAAACCCTGTTCTGGCAAATAAGTTTATTGAATCTCCTCCAAAGTCAACAAAAAATTAAAGTCAGACTGAATTTAAAATAGAGCTGAAGGACTAAGGAAAAAAGGGGGACAAAGAAACATAAGGACTACCTCAACACTAAGGAAAAGGAAGGACATTTTTGAGACCAAACTACATAAAGTGATACAGAAAAATAGCAACGATGAATAAATTTGTGGAAAAAAAATTCTGCCACCACAATAAGCCAGACTATCCAGAGTACTCCACAAAAGGCACAATGGAAGTAAAATAACAGATAACTATGGAGCAGCTCTTTGAAATAATGCAAAGAAATAATGAAATAATGCAAAGAAATGAAACAAAACTAGAGGAACTGAACCAGAAAATGGACAAACAGAATCAAAACATGGAAAGACTAAATGAACAACTCAGTAAAATCAAAATACAGAATGAATTATTACAACAACAAATAAAAGCCAATGAAGAAAAAATTCACATGTTGGAGACCAAGCTGGAAGAGAATGACAAGAAAATTGAGGAATTTATACAACAAAACAGCAAGCTGGAACAAGATAATGGTGAACTAGAAGGTGCAATCACAACCCAGGAGATGAAGCAAACAGATCACTTCTTAAGATTCCCAAATATAAGAGTCACCAGATGAGGAAATAGAAGAGAAGATGACCAAACTCCTGGCAGAAGTCCTAGAGGTAAAAACAACTACCGTTAAGGAGGAACTAGATGAGATCTACAGACTCAGCACCAACTACGCAAGATGAAACAACTTACATAGAGAAGTCCACGTGCGATTTGTGAAAAGACGGTGAGAGACATTGTACTAAATAAAACCAGAGAGCAAGCTCTACCATTATGATGGTTATGATGGGTATGATGGGTAATTTCAGAGGGCATATCATTCACATGGAATAGCACAGGAAAGCGCTGCTCAAGAATGCCTCATCTTCAAGCTTGCATTTATTGCCCGAAACATTAACAGGAACCGGAAGCAAAACTGCAATTTATTTGAAAACATCGCCCTCTTTAACCCACAAGCCTCGTTCCCTTCATTATTTCTTGCTTTCTCTTCTGGACCTTTCTTTGATAGGGCAGTTCTTTCGTAATGGAATACCTCCTCGGCCAATGGTGTCAAACCACGGTAGTGCAGAACTTTTGATGCTTTGGCAGCTCCTTCTGCATTGGCTTATGTTTCTATGTAGAACGCTTTTATGGGTTGGACTCATTAGCCAGGCTGGGGAAAGGACTGGGGATTGATTTGTATATTGGCGGCGGCAAAGAAAGTTTTGTGGTAGGCAGTGTGGATGAAATAAATCCTCATAGGCTGGCTGGGATTCTTGCAGGTGAACTGAAAGGAGGTCCATCTGTTCCCAATGCCGACGGGTGTTTGCCCTCCACACCTTTTCATGGTGAGGGAAGCTGCCCGTTCGGCCAGCAGAACTAAAGAGAGGCTGAAATGTTTTCTCTCTGCTGCTGGGGATCTGCAGGGGTTTACCTGGCAGCCTCTTGCATCCTGTGACCAGCCTATGAGGATCACTGGTCCCCTCAGCTTCTGAAGGAAAGCAGTGCTAGATTACGTGTGTGACATGTCCCCAGCCATCTTCTCCAATGATAATAGCTGGCATCACCAGCCAGGCAACTACCAGAATGCCCTGGATGTGTTGCAGAGTAAGTCTGCGCCTCTGGATTTCTATTGAGGATGGCCTGTGGACACAGTCAGGAAAGAGGCGCTGCTTCAGGAGCCACACATCCAGGCTGTGGAGCCCCCTCAAGACTATAGAGCAGAGTTGGCAATATCTTGCTCCTTCTCTTCCTGTATGTGCTGCAAGCAATTGCTTTGGGGCTTGAGGGGAGCATTCCCCCCTCATCTTGCAAAGCAAGAACGTCAGCTAAAAGGACCAGGCTTTCTTCATTTTTGTCTTCTGGCCATTCAGTCTGAAGTTGCTTTAGACTCCCTCGGTGGATACTGTGTACTTCAAGAGCTTTGGTCGCTGAAAGTCCTGGCTTTGGCCTACTCAGTACATTATAGGTCTTTTTATGATGTACTTTTTAAATTGGATTTTGAATAAATGTACAATTAAGTGTTACAGTTTTGAATTTTACTGTTACTATCTTCGTTAGTGAGTTGTGCAAATAACGCTATTTATAGGGGGTGGGGGTGGGGGGCACTGAGCATGAGTTTGTACCACCAAGGGAGCAAAAAGTTTGGGAGCCACTAGAATAGCACAATACATTATTTAAATACAGTATGGAAGGCCGAAGATTTCTATAAGAAGTATGAAATGATGCTTGAAGAGGAAAGGCCTACAGAAACAGCCGAGGAACCCAAAACGAGCAGGAAGCCAGATGGACAAAAAAACAAAAGCAACAAAAGAGAAGACAACAGAGAGAAGCTAAAAGATGGACAAGAAGAGACCTACCAGGCAAAAACAAGAGCAGCCATATTGTCATGGAATGTAAATGGTCTCAATGAACCAACTAAAAGACTTAAAATCTTTAATAAATTAAACAAGATAATAAGGACATCATTTGTTTACAAGAAACACACATAACAAATGCACAACATAAACTACTTGGCTAACCTAAATTGAGGAAACTATACTTCTCTGCAACATACAAGAGGAAAAAAAGGGGGGGTTGCAGTCTACATAAAAACCCACATTAAAAAAGTTGGTATGATACCTTATACACTACCAATTTTATATTACTTGAAAAAAAATTCTGGCTGAAAGTATATGTTCTTAATCAGTGCTAGAAACAGCAACATACAATATGTGATCATCCAGCATACTGTGCATGTACATTATTTTTTTCATAGAGGGAAGATACATATTTAATATTATGTTTAAAATTTAACTTTCTGATTGGAATTTTATTTAAAACAAGAAATTCCTTCAGATGTATACTTGATAATCAGCTTGGCTTTGTAAGAGACTTCAGGGAAGATTATGCAGAGAAAGAAGGCAGCTGTATTTGGTTGTTGTGAACAGATTTTTCTTGCACTGCCTAACCTTTCTTAAGTCCTTTCTTGTTTCAGAAAAATAAAATTAAGGACACCAAAGCACTGTGTGGGGGAGGGTGAAAGTTACACAGTAAATTGGTACTTTTCACTGTAAACAGGACTGGCACAGAGAGGAAATATAATTAGCTTTTTGTCTCAGGTGAAGATGGCCCTTCTGCCTCCACCTTCAAAAAAAAACAACCCACAGAAGATAATAAAAAAGGACCAGAATTCTGGCTTTTTATGGGTACCACTAGAGGAGGGAAGGGAAGGAGAGAGGTCAAAGGACAAAATCCATTGATTACTTTCTCTTTGTTTGCTTTTTTACTAGACAATGTTGTTTCATTTTCCTCCCCAAAACTACCAATTTAAAACCCATGGCTTTGACTCTCTTAGTTAATTCTATGGTGTTCAGACCATCCAGAAATAAATTGATCTATATATTTTCTCTCAGAGTTACACATCTGCTTGTACTAAATGATCTTCTTTCTCTTTCTCTCAGAAGTAACCCAGAAACCGTTAGCAGGACACATTGAATTATACTTAAATTTATAAAAAAAAAGTTAAACGATTTACATGATTCAAACAATAGCATAAAACAAGTTAGAACACAATGGACTAACAGTTGATAGGCTGATCTTTGAGATGACCCCAATCTGTCACCAGAGGTAATCTAGCCCATACTATATTGATTTATTTCAGTCATAAATTCCCCAGAGCAAAGACCTATTCTATTCTATTCTGTTCTGTTCTGTTCTGTTCTGTTCTGTTCTGTTCTGTTCTATTTTGTTCTTAGTTTTTGTTATATGTTGAAGATGCTAAGTTGAAAAAATATATGTAAGCCCTGTCTGTAGCCCTTCAAGTGTCACTTGTATCTTGACCTATATAAGAACCTTACAACCAGATGTTTGAGCAAGGTCAGTCTACCTATGGGAAGGATATATTCCATATTGTCTGTATGTTTGTATGTTGGGAGAAATATTAATTTTTAGAAAGAACTGTTAAGCCTTTTTGCTATGTTAATCCTTTGTGCAAGAAGATCAGTAAGCTAGGCAGTGAGATGGACTATGTAACAATATTTAGCAAAATTATCTTGAAAAAAATAAAGAGCAAACCTGAAAAAAGATAAGTATTAAAAACATGCATTTGTTTATGTTTGTAAAACTTTTGCTTTACAAAGAAAAGTTCAATTCGATTAAATAAAGCTGAAGAACAGCTTTTTAAAATAAATATTTATGCTAAAGAAAGCATGAACATTGTAGATATGTATCTGGGTACAGTTCTGGTAAAAAGACTTACTGCTGGCAAAAAAGGACAAATACATTATATAAAATCTACTGAAAATCCGAAGGATTTTAGTAGAAGTTGCAATTGGCATGTTCACCAGGAGATGTCATTCTAGACCAATTGTTGAACTAATGATTTTATGCTGTTGCTAGTTTTCATTTGGGAACTTGATTCAAAATTCTGTTGTAAAGTATGATTGAGAACTATTTATTTACAATTTGCTTAATCCATGGAATGTATTTTATGTTCCATAATTAAAATCCATATGGATTTTAATGAACAAATATTAAAAAAAATGAACAGGCATTGCTGGATTTCAGTTTCAAAAATATGTCCAAAACTTCATTATCATGATAAGGTAGCTGACAGAAGGAATCATAAACTCTCACAAAAGATTATCTGACTTGAGAGAAAATTGCCTCATAATAAATTATAGGACCTATGAGTTTGCACATGAAATTGTACCTCAGGGAATCTATGAGTTCCTTTTATTGGCCTGCTCTCCTTGCTTTTTTATATTCATATTATGTGAATGAAAGTGTACATATAAATAATGCATCTGTCTTGGTATGAAAAGAAATGATCCTGAAAATTTTTTAGAAACTGAATTTTATGACATTTTCTCCCCTTTTGTTCAATGATGTTTATGCATCCTGCAGCAGGAACATAATAATACTTGTGTGATTCCCTTTCATGTTATCTATCTGTCCTACTAGATTAGACAGAGTGGGCATGCCTTCATAGCTGTCATCTGGAGCTGTAGTGACGCAGAGGTTAGAGTGCAGTATTGCATTCTACTTCTGTTAACAGTCGGCTGCCAGTAAGTTCAGCAGTTCGAGTCCCACTAGCTCAAGGTTGACTCAGCCTTCCATCCTTCCGAGGTCGGTCAAATGAAGACCCAGATTGTTGAGGGCAATATGCTGATTTCTGTAAACCACTTAAAGAGGGCTATAAAGCACTGTGAAGCAGTATATATGTCTAGCTGCTATTGCTATTGCTGATAGCATCTTGAAGATGTGCCTTCTTGGTGGATCTTGAAACAACATGGAGAATTCCTGCCCTTTTAGCCTTCTGGTGGGCTCTGGCTCTTCCCTTCATGTATTGGGTCAGATCTAGGGTTGAGCTGTGAAAATGATTGGCCTGACACCTGTGGCAAAGTGTACTTTTGTTTTTAACTATGTATTTTATGGATTGTTGTGAGCTATCCATCATTTGAGATAGACGGCCATTTAAATCCTGCAAGTAAATAAGTAAATTCAAAGTCAAAGTTGCCTCGGACAGCAAGATGGGTGGCATATACATTTAAAAACAAACAACATTCAGATTCAGGATCCAAAATAATTTAAGTGTCTTGTTGTATTTACATCATCATTAGTTATTGCATTAGTGGCTCACTCAGCTTTTGGTGGATGGCTGCTCAATTACAGTACCTCAAAAGAACAAAGATAATTCAAGAAGAGAAGCTTTAATACAGAGCTGCTTTTTCTCTGGGAAGAGCCAGTTCAATAGTTTGCTGTTGCTAGCCAGAATGTATCTTTCAAAGCATTCTGGGATGGCCTTGATTTTGTGCTCCATTGTCCGACAGCTTTTGTATTTTAAAAGTATTTTCAAAATATCAATTTTTTTAACCATCTTGATATTTATGTTAACTTTTCTGGCAGAATTATGAACAATTGTCTTCTGATATTTTAATGGCAACCCAAACAGCTAAAACTTCACTGGTACCTAAAAAACTAACACACTTATAATGACAAATTCATAAATATAATGGCAAAAATTAAAAGAATCAAAATGGCAAGTGAATGGGACGGCAATCTCAGTAATTTAATAACTCAATAGCAAAGGAAGTATAGATTGCTCTGTCATCTACTTTATTGAAGGAAATATATGAAATATCCTAAAAAAAAACCAAACTCATGGTTGCTTTGAAATTCTAATTTCAATGAGAATTTCATATAAATTGGAGGAACTGAAAGCAATTGATTGATCTTTTTGAGCCCTCAGATAAAACTCACTCATCCAGAAATAAATAATTAAAGATGTTGGTCCAAGAATGGAGAAATCCAGATTCAAGTTCACTATTAGCCACAGAAATTAATGAGATGATTTTGAGTGAGTTACTGACCGCCAACCTGTCCTATAGGGAAATAGTTGCTGATAAATACATGCAATGGATGCTGCCTCTTTTTTTTTAATGGACAGGTAGAACTGCAGAACTTATATAGGGGAAATAAAATAATAATTGATCTGTTGGTCTTGCTAAAAATTAGTAGATAACATGAATGGATATTCTCATGAATACAAAAGTGGAAATAAATGTATAGATTATAGAGGACCATGGGGATACCATTATTTCTTTTTCATTCAGCATAGAGGTCTGAAGACCTGGTGCACCAGTATAAATTAAAAGCATGTTTGAATATCACAAGAGGGCTTATTATAATCTTTACTGTGTGAATTTACATCTTATTAGCATGGGAATCTGAAGAATAAGAGTTGCATCTATCTTGGGAAGGCTGATCCTTTGCACCTCAACCATTTTATGTCTGAATAGCATGCTTTCCAGGCCCGGATTATGCCAAAATTGGCTAGTTTAGAAATGAACTGGAAGGAAGAGTCAATAATCCAAATCAGAGTCAGATAGGGACTTGTTCTAAAAGGAAGTCTATGGGAAGATAATATCAGATTGAGGCTGGGCGTCTTCGACCTTCTGAAACTCCCTACCAAACTTTCACAAGAAAAGATGAATGCATCAGTTTCTCAAAGGAAAATTATCCCAGTTTAGCTATGAAGCCCACACCACTATTGACATAAACCAGTGGGAAGACTTCGTTTCCCATGTTTTCTCTTGGGATTTCACTGGAAGATGGGCCATTCATACATAGTCGCATATGGAGAGAGGAGGGTTTTTATGAGCAATTAGGAGTACAAACCATCTGAATTTTGAGAATTTAAGAGTATGTAGGATTTGTTTATATATTTTCCAAATTTATATAGCTGCCCATCTCACTCAAAGTGACTCTTGGTTGGGGTTGCTAGGATTGGACACAATATTCACTTTTTAACTGAATATATTCATATACCAATTCTGTTTCCATTGTTACTCTTCTCAGGAATATATTTTTTATCTTTTGGTATTACTCAGGATTGTCATATTCTATAGCAATTTTCATAAATGAGGGCATTTTAAATTTCAGGAGGAAGGTATTGTAGAGAATAGATGCAACACGTAGTAAGTTCCATTCTTCTTACTTCATGAAAGTGAGGGATTATTAGACAATTATATCAGGACATAGTCATCAAGTAGAACAATACTGAAGGTAAAACTAGTCTTTGAAATACCTTAGAGTCAAACCATGCATGGGGGGGGGCTTTAAAGCTCAGAACTAGCCCTTTAAATTAATACTGAGAAGACAGGGCAGGACCCAGAGCATTAGGGTCATATGTTCATGTTGGTACATAATCAAGAATAATGAGACCCACTTTTTAGCTCAAGACTATGAAACACTGGTTATCACAGATAAAATAAATAAATAAAATAAGATTTATGATTGATATCACATTGCTTCTTTAAAGCAAGGAGCAAAAGCTGGTCATCACTGGACATCTAGTAATGCAACATATTGTTTTGGCTTCAGGAAACACATGTCCAAATCTAGAAGACAACTAAAAATAAAAAGAGCTAATGACTTTCAAATCAAGGGACCCAAAGGTCTCTTCCCTTTCTGCCTGCCCTAAGGAGATTATAAGATTTTGGTAGATTTCCTAATGCACATATCCGTAGAAATAGAGATTCTTCTATGAACAGCCCCGTCGATCTCTTCTGCATTTTGGCATCTTATTGCAAGCAAAAAAAGTTTTAAAAAATACTGTAGGCTAATCTCATTAAAATCAAATTAAAAGATCAATCTTATATCTTTGTATTCTTTCTGCTGAAGACCATAGCAACATTCTGAAATTTTACCCTATCAAGATCCTGCTGTGTTTTGCCTTTAGCTTAGGTATTCAGACATAAATTCCTGTCTCAACTAAAAGGCAAATTTCTTACAGATAGAAATAAAACAAATGGGTACCCAACATTATTAAACCAAATTCATCTTTTAACTGATTTGAAACCTTTAACATTGTCTGACCATTAAGAAAAAGTAGTATGAGCTATTTCCATTGCACTGGTTCTGCAAGTCAAATGAAAATGGGCAAAAAAAAGTCAGTTCAAAACTCTTTTGATCTTTATATGAAATATATTCCCAATTAAATCTAGATATTTAAACTATCCTTAATTTAAATTTGCTGTCTCATATTTTACAGTGCATAGTTCTTATCCTTTTTGATTCTTGATTATTTTGATGATGAGTGATAATGTTTCATTTGTCTGTGACCAGCTATGATAGTGACTTAGTCAAGATTTGTTTGAGCACCTTGTCTGTGAGAAGCTAATGTATAAATAAAGTATTCTGGGTCTAGAGTCGTGGCAAGATTCAGTCTCAAAGAGTTTTCATCTCAAGAATGTAAACAGCAGTGATCAAGATTCCTATTGATATAAAATATAAAGCTTGTTCAGTCAAGAGTTGCTTCTTATGAAAAATGACATAAAACAACTACCAAGAAAAACAAACTAGGTGATAAACTTGAAATAGAGTTCCAAGGGTTAGAGCGATAAGAGGATACTCTCAGATCTGGATTTACCTTTAAAAAGAGGAACAGAAATAGTTATGGAAAATAGTCCATAGTTAAAAATCAAAGATGAAAAGGTGGTAACTGGATTTTGACTTTCAGTCAAAGGTAGGTAACAAAAACACATCAGGATTACATAGTGAACTGTCTTCAAGCCCATGGTACCACAAGATGATTTCTCAGATAGATAAAAATATTATTACTAGACTAAGCCATTTGCTTTTTAGAGGCAAAATATAAAACAAGGAGAAAAAAATTAAGTGTAAAATATGCCCTGAGACAGATAAACATTTTCCTATACTAGCAACAATATGAGAAATCAAAATGTAGTACCCTCCAATATTAGTGAAAATATATTTCCCAAAGCCTGTAAATAGTAGAGGAAATATGCTTGAGAAAAATGATTTCCAGTTTTTATCACATTTTGATTATTGAGAGCAGATCTGGCTGAGGCTGACAGCTGAATCCTTAACATGCATTTTCTTAACATATTATAATGAACTGGGACTTCTCACAGTGTTAGTTCTTTTGGAATCCAAATTTATGCACTAAGAAAATCCTACAATAAAACCATAATAAATAACCAATTAATACAAATGTTAAATAATTCCTGAGCATAATCACATATAAGATAATCCCCCTATAACATGAATTTCTTCAACAGTCAGTCTGAATGCTAAAGAGAATCCACAATTTACAACATGCCATGTAGATCTTAAGTAGTTAATACCTACTATGGGCATACAGTAAAATGAAAATGACGCTACACCACAGGATCTGCCCTTTTGCATCATGTATGAGACATGATACATGTAAAAAAGCTTGCATCATGATGGTATAAAGCTCATTTTGCCATTCTTTCCCGACCTTAATCTTTTTGTTTGACTTAGTCAAAGGGCTGCATGCAATTCTCAGTATTAACTCTTCTGATTAATGGATAACATCACTAATGGTGCTACAAATTTCATATTTTCAATCTTTACTGACAGTTAGTATATATTTTACATTTGGAATTCAAGGGCAGAATAAATATAATCATAAAATGGAAGGGCATGTGTGAGAATGTATCTGTAAGGATTTTTTTCCAAGAGCTGGGGATTTGATTTTAGCTGATGAGTGATGGGTTCTCCTTGATTGGCAAAGAATGATAAAATTAAAAATAATCAATCCATTATTCCAAAATCACTTTGGATCTGTGCTCTATCCTACTTCCACTTCTTAACTTGGTATAGCTGTTTGTCTGGCTGCACCTAATTTCTAGACATCAATTTACATGGTGTTCTTCCCTTAACCCCAATTTGTTATAGTCTCACAATATGAACTGTGATTTTGGTAAAGGGAGTAAAAATTGAAAAGAAAGGAATTCATAGAATCTGTTGTAGATCCTGTAGTAGATCTTGCATCTAGTTTTAAGCCCTTCCTTTCTCTTTTGAAGATAATTCAATTTTGAAATAGACAAACAAAATAAAACCTTATTTTTTTAAAAAAATGTTATACATAACCCAATTTCCATAAATACATGTGATTTTCATGATATATCACAAGATGGTGCCAGCACACTATAATTAGTGAACCAGGACAGGATTCCTAGTTCCAAACAAGGTTAAATAAAGAAGAAACATACGTAGAAAGTAGTCTAGAATGGACAGAGAGAAGAGTAAGAGAATGAGAACAACTAACAGAGTAATGAAAGAAGTTGACTAAACGTATGATATGTATTTTATGATAACTTGAATTCTGAAGCAAAATCTTCTGTTATTTCTACTGAATCTCCTGCTCTTTCTTAGAATAATCCTAACCATTAATTGGATGAAGTGGGAGGAAGATATAATCAACTATGTTTGCCATCCAAGAACAGTAGTTTCATGTTCCTTAGCCTAATTTCAAAAACAACAGAATTGCATCTAGGAGGGTTGTTGAAAGAAACTGCTGAGCATACATGATAAAGCTCATGCCAGAGAGAAGGTATGTATTTAATCTTGGACACACTCTGACATTTTGACTAGCAGAGAGGCTGCAGTGTTGAAGATGATAATCATTTCATGAAAGCACCTGCAAAAATTGTGTTGCTGAGTCAAATAAACAGCCCTCCATGATCATTTATCAAAGGGGGCCCCAACTCCCGGAACTTGACTCACTATTGGTGCCATGGACTGTTTGAAACTCCAGATCTAAACCCCAGAAAGCGATGGGCAAGCACATGCAGTTCCACTTACGCAAATGGTGGGCTCATGAGGAATCATCCCCTCTCCCCTGTTGTCGGTCAGCAAAGCCAGAAAGATTGGGGAACCCTTAGAATAAAAGCTGGTAAGAGCACTTTAAGTAACTCCTTGATTTTTAGATAATTTGAATTCTCCTTTAAAGTCTTTTCTTCTTATTTTTAAACTGGCTTTGAAGAATCATTATATTAAGATTCTCCTTATTATTTGTGACAAATCAAAGCACAAAAATGGGTGTTCTGTTTTGTATTTTTTATGCTTTGCTTCTTTAGCAAAACTCTAAGAAGATTGCGAAGCTGATGTGAATGCCCATGGCAAGTGGGTCATTTAACTGAAGCATCAGGGGCAAATTTTAAAAGTCTCTCAAAGGCTGAAAGAAAAATAGGCTATGGAAGATCAAAATTATAAAGAGAATAATTCAACAGGGGAAATGAGACTGAAGATATTTTCTTTTGATTATGCAGTAATGATCAAGGGCTGGGGTATTGTTGAAGATTTAGCATTTATTTTAGGAAAGACGTTTGACTAAAACAGATGAAATCTTGAAACTGATAATAAGCCCAATATATAGTAAGCAGATGAATAATGAATCAGAAATCAAGTGGGAGACCCTATACCATTTCAGACAAGTCGCTGTCCAGTCTCTTCTTAACCCCTCCCCCCCAGCGATGAAGCACCCACAACTTCAGAAGGCAAGCTGTTCCACTGGCTAATTGTTTTTGTTGTTAGGAAGCTTCTCCTTAATTCCAGGTTGCTTCTCTCCTTGATTAGTTTCCATCCATTGCTTTATATCCTGCCTTCAGGTGCTTTGGAGAACAGGTTGACCCCCCTCTTTGTGGAAACTCCTAAAATACTGGAACACTGCTATCATGCCACCCTTAGTACTTCTTTTCTCTAGACTAGCCATACCTAATTCCTGCAACCATTCTTCATAAATTTTAGTCCCCAGGCCTTTAATCATCTTAGTTGCTTAAATAAAATAATTACCTTATCTATCTTTGAAACATGAAAAAAACTCATTGATGAGTGTATTTATTTATTAGATTTTGATCCCACCTTTGATCTCACTTCTATTTTCCCTGCAACAACAATCCCGTGAAGTGAGTTGGGCTGAGAGTGAATGACTGGCCCAAAGTCACTACCTGCTTTTTCATGCTTAAAGAAGAATTAGAACTCAGTCTCAAAATTTCTATACCAGCACCTTGACCACTAGAACAAACAGGCTCTCAGAGTAACTATTTATGAACCATCCATGCAGTTTATTTGACAACAGCATAGTAATAGTAGACTTATTACAAATTTGTAAAATTAAAGAAGAGGGGACAGGAGAGAAATGTGTACTTTTCATGTGCAATTCTCCTAAAATGCCTATCTTTTTCCAGTTTCATAGTATTTATTTGATTTATAACCTGCTTCTATTTTTCTAAAATTCAACCTGGCAAATTATTTAATATAATATCTCTCTATCTCTATCTCTATCTCTATCTCTATCTCTATCTCTATCTCTATCTCTATCTCTATCTCTATCTCTAT
>JANHFO010004281.1:50037-67317 GCA_032468095.1 Pareas carinatus
ACAGCAATCAGAAGGAATAATCTCCCAGAAGTCAAACTATTGACTTTTGGGAGATTATTCCTTCTTATTGTTTTTATATTGGGTTTTTATCTTTGAAAGCCATCCAGAGTCACTGAGAGAGAATTGGGTGGCCATACATGTTTTCTTAAATAAATAAATTAGCAACAATGAAAAACTGAGCATATCAACTCAGATCAGACTTTATATGTTAGCTGTTCTATATAATTACTGAAACTCATGAAAAGAAAGTGAGGCTCCTGAAAACACTGTTCCTACACAATATTCAAAACTCTGAGATGACAAAGATAAATAAATTATAAATTACATGAGTAATTTTGATTTTTTTAGAAGTCTGTAATTAAAACATATTCATTGAGGTTACATAGTTGGTATACAATAGAACAGGACTTTGTCAAGGCTTCATCACCACAGTTTATGCAATGTATGATAATTTCCCATGTCACTGAAGGATGATCAGGAAACTGTTTTTTACAAGAAAATGAGAATTTTAGTTTCTCATATTCCGTTTGTTGCAATGTCTATATTCATACATTGTCACGAAATTGCAAATGTCTACATACCCACACCACACACAGGATTAGATCTTTCTGCAGCTAAATAGCACAAATGTAGCACAGCAAACTATGCACTGTGTTTCAGCAAAAGGGAAATAGTTTATTTAAATGGAGATCATTAATTCAGGAACATTTGTTCACAATAAATATTACATGATTTATTTATCAAAAATACTGAACCGAAGAGAAAACAGCCAATTTAATATACCAATTCTTAGCATATGGACTGGTATACTATTTCTTCTAAAACTCCTACCACATACAGAGAAAGACCGAAAACATTAACCCTTTGGGGGTAATTTTATAATAATTGCTATTAGATGTACAGAACCATTTTAATAATTTTATGGTTTAATGCTTTTTTAGCATTGTATCCTGGTGTCAATGTCTTCTAGTATTACCATCGTCTAATACACTCTTCTAATATTACTGTCAAAACAAGGACATTATATTTTTGCCAAACATTTAATATAGATTTTCTAGTGAAGATATGCATCACCTTCCATTGTTATTTCTCTTTAGTTTTACCTTCATAATTGATCTTTTTTGTGTATTATATGTCCTAAATATTTTTTTGAAAAAATAGTACTCAGTTTCCATGTTTTTGACCATTCAGAGAAAATTGTCTCATCTTATACATATTCAAAATACTTTCCATAAATCTACAATTTAATGGATTCTGTTCTTTTGATTATTATTTGAGTCATTGGCCATGCTTTTACACAATATAGAAGAATACATTCCAGAGAGGGCATAGCAAGCTGAAGACTTCTCTGCAAAAGCAGAATCAACAACTACAGTGAAAACTGAAAACCAGTAAGCAGGCTGGTTTTTGAAACCTCTCTGTGTAAGAAGTGAATACAAGATTGCCCACATGCCTTTTGAAAGCTGCTACATGAAAGGAGACTGCAGGACAATTGTCTTTGAAGGTTTGCACACCAGGAAACAAAGAAATTAACCATCTTGCTCACAATTGTGGTAGAGCTTTTTAAAGGATACTAGGTTGACAAGCCTTGCTTTACTATCATTTTTGGAAATTGCCTGTTTATCATCTTATAAGTATTAGACACTTCAGAATGCAAGTTTTGAAAACTTGCTGAGCAAGTGTAATTTCAACCGCTTTGTTTAAGAACCTAAATAATTTGAAATAAACAGCAAAAATCTCTAAAAAAGATTTTGATCTAAAGAAGTTGCAAACAGATTAGGAAAGTTGTTAACTTTAGTCAAGGCTAAATATTTACTTTAATATTTTAGAATTAACTATAAAATGTAAATTTTCACTGGGATGAGAATTATTTTGATTATCCTGGTCTATAACAATGTTATGATTTTAGAAACTGGTTATTAGAAGGATTATAAACAGAAGTAAAAATGCAAGTCTGTTTTTGGTATTCTTAACTGGAATTTACAAAATGACACAAAACATAATTTTTGAAATAGACTTTTAGAATGGAACCAGAAATTAGAAAGCCACAGTAGATAGTTTATGTCCAAAAATGTTAATGAGGGAATGATAAAAATGGAACAAATTGGTCTGGCAAGACACAAAACCAAAACTGAAAATACAAATGATAGGCCAAGGAAATAATTTGGAAAATGATGCTTTATTGGATATACAAACTGGACAAAGTTTTTAAAATTAAAGGAAAATTCAAATGGCAAATCAAGAGAATATCCTGGAAAAAATATTTTCTTATTGGATCTTCAAAAGAGACTTGTTAAAACCTTGAAGACGTCTATGTGATGGTATAAAGAAGAATTGAAAACAAATCAAATCTTACAATAATATTTAAATAAAATAAAGATTTAAGGCTGTCATCAGAAATGATATTTTCTTCTGTTTTCTCTTATTATTTTGGGAACATGTTTCAGCACTTCAATTTTATTATCTTTATACATTGATGGTTAATCTTTGACTCTTCTTAATATCTCATTTCTTTGTTTTTTATGAATCTTACATGTACCTCTCTAGGCAATTTATTTCTCCTTGCATAATTTGTATTCATTTGAAATTACTCATCAATTTCATCCTATATTTCTTCTACATATATTTCAAAAATTTCCGCCAACATGTTTATAATTATTTCTGTTATGTTTTCTACTTTAACCTCCCTTATATTTTGAAATTGTAATAATGTACCGCTTTTTCCATTTCTAGGGCTGCTACAGTCCCTTCTAGATTTTGATTAGCGTACTCTAATCTGACATTGTCTTGAATGAATGCTTCCAATTCTTTTATCAATTTCTTCTGATTTATTTTCCATATTTTGAATTCTTTTTTCATTTTTAACAATCATTTATTGATGATTATCAGATTGAACTTTTGTATTCAACATTTGCTGTTTAGCTTCTCAAAATTTATCTTAGTCTCTTCATGATTCTTTTTCATCTGTTCGTGATTGTTTTGTATTGATTGTTAAATACATTGTAATGTATCTTGTAATTTTTTGGAGCATCACTTGCTTTTTCTTTCTGTAGCATAGCATCTATGGTAGTCTGACCTGCATCAGATGCTGTTGGTGCAGAACCTGATTTATTTGTAAATTTGCTCATTTTTTCTTGTTAGTCTCAGTTTTTATAAAAAGCCAACTAATCCAAATGTTCCAATCCACAATGTAAACAACATTCACTATTCCAGTGTTTTTAGCTGTTGTATGTATATTTGCATAAAGTCCCTTTTAGTAGAAGGTCAAATAAATTTATATACAACAGATGTATCTCAAGGTCACTCTGTTCCCAGGCCATCAAATTCAATTTGTTATAATATTTCTATTTATCACTAGATGTCCTCTCTTTTAATATTTCCAAATCTTAAAGTGTTAACTCTATTGTTTTAATTTATCTCTCAAAAATTCAGTAGAAAGGAAGAAAATCTTTCACACTTTTAATATAGTCCAAAAAAAATTTAAATTCAGTCCCAATTTATTTTTCTCAGTATTTTTCTGTATTTCATAAATTCTTCTTTCCCTTTAAATTGTCTGGCCACTTTTTTAATCATTGGGAAATTTCATTTCTAGCATTTCTTTTTCAAATCAAGATATCTCCTTTTCAAATCCAACAGGAGAATGAATAATATAAATAGGCTCACCCAGATCCAACAGGCTATTGGATTACTAACCAGTAATACCTTGGTTCTGCTTTTGGGGAGGGGGTTGTCAGCGACTTGGGCTCCTTGTACACAGACAGTCTTTCTCCCATTTATTTTGAAGAGCTTCTCAGTTCATCTGAACCAGCCATTGCCTGATTCAGACTTCCGAGGTGCCTCTTCTTTCTTGTCACCTTTTTGAAGTGACTTTCAAACCCCTTAGGGTTCCCAAAAGGAATGAAACTGGACTTTAAAATCGAAGTCCCAGTCTCTTCAGTCCGAATCATCGTGATACAACCCGGAAGTGTCCTCTTTCTTGTCTTTTCTTTAGTTTGTATTAGGTTTTAAATACTGCAACCCAAATCCTTAATTAAATTATATGTAGAAGAACTGAAACAAAGTAACAGCATGCGATCTGTCAATGAAATTCCAGTGTTAAGTCCTGGCAGCTAACCAATTTACTTACTTTTTTTAAAAGCTAGTCTCAACAGCTCAAACCTGCTTCTTATTTCAATATGTATCTTTGTCACTGAAATCTTTATCGTGTTCTGCCAAAGAACCTAGAAGGAGTGTGAACTGTATGTTATTAATGCATGAAAATTTCTAAGGCAATGAAATTCAAAACTCTTCACATTATCTGAAACGTAATAAACATTCTGCTTTTTATTTTATTGTTTAAAATTAAATACAAAATTGTGCATTTCTAAATTCCCTCCAGTTACTTTAATTCAACATGAAAGTCATCTCAACAATGAACAATAATGGCCAGTTTGTCTTCTTTTGACAACAGGGGAATGGCTACAGCCCAGCACCTCTTGATCTTTCAAATGTTGTACTTTCCAGAGAACTCCAGGTTTGTCTTAAATTGTTCAAAGAAATGGGATGGAGGGGAAAAGGAGTGGGAGGGAACCAATCTTGTTCATTTTTAGTTATTGAACATGGTTATCAGAGCTATGTTCTCACATAACAGAAGCCTGGAAACTATGGTACTGCTCTTTCTTTTTGGACTATTTTGTAGTTCCTTGTTTTCATGAAGGAAAATATAGGCAAGTCAACATAGATATTAAAGAAATTTCACTGCTGTTAAAATCAAATGAGGATATATGCCCAGAATGCAGATAAAGAAGAATATATAAGTTATTCTATAAGAACTGTCTAAAAATGCAGAAAAAGAGCAATATCTTGAAAAGAATATGTCTTTAAACAAACAATAGATGTTACAGTAAATGTATACACAATATCTTGAGAAAATATGTGGCTGGGGAAAAGCCTGAGTTAAAATACACATAGACATAAAGAAGAAATACTTTCAGTCATGCAATATTATTGTTAGCCTTTGACGTAGTCCAAATCGAAGAGCAACAATGAATTCTTGTTCTATTTATTGTAAAGTTATGTTAACAGAATCTTGCAAGTCTTAGAGTACTTTTCCCTTCTATCCTTTTTTCTGTGTAAAACTAGGAGACTCCCTTCTGAGACACAATACATAACCATTTTCTTTCTGTGGGTTGGGTATCTTTTACATGTCGGTTGTCCAGTCTGAGTTTCTTCCTTGTCTGCCAAGGTCATTCTCACATACAAATACAGTAGCCCTTGTACATTCCTTTCTCAGCAGCTGCTACAGCCTCCCCTTCCCCCCAAACCCCTATGTTTTTACATAAATGTTTTAAGAAGGAAATATTTTTCAGTACTGGTGTCATTCCTCATAGGAGTTCAATATTTTGTAGAAATTGAAATGTAGAGAAAAATTTGAAACACTTATAGTCAGATTGAATCTGTGAAAAGAGTTTTAAAATTGGAGAAGTTCCCGACAAAGTAGAAATTGAAGACTTGTGACCCTTCCAGCTACCTTGAATGAAAAAGAGAGATTTCTGAAATGCTGAGTAAAGAAATGGAGATTTCTAAAATGTGAAGAATTCCTAATGCAGTAAAAGAGGAGATAGAACTATGTGCTATCCTAGTATTCTAAGGGAAAAGAGAAGGATGATGACTTGAAATTGAAATTCTCCAGTTTTGGTTGTAGATAGTGATAGAACAAAAGAAATCCTCCCCTCCCAGTTGCTGGAACCAGAAAGAAAAATGGGACAAGCTCCCAAGATTTCCAGACTCATAAAAGGTAGATGGAGCATAGAAATGGGGATGGGTTGAGATAGATAGAAGTGGCTACAGGCACTGATAGAGACATATGTAGATGAATTTTTCTTAGAGTCTTCTTCCAAGTCTAGCCTTGGAAAAGCAGTATGATGTCAAGATTCTTTGATTTGTTATTGGTAGGCTGTAAAGTCTAACAGATAGCTTCATTGACATATCCACTATGAACCTAAACATTTTTGTGGGCAAAAACTTTACAGACAGCTCAAATTCCTTTCAGAGTATATGTGAAATCAGGAAAATGCATGACTACATTTATTTAATTTGACTTGTCACTTTAAAGTGTTCCTTTTGAAGTTATATTCACTGTGAGTTTTTGTAATCACCACCAGTGAATAGAACAGTATCATCTACAAATAAGCGAGTTGATTGCTTAGTTCTAAATCAAGATAATTTATGAATAAATTTAAACATTAATCCCAGCATAGAACTTTGAGGGGTATGCTTATTTCCCTCCATTGGGAAAATTGTGTATTTATTTTTACGTTTTGCTTTCTCATTTAAACCAAATAATAATGTTCTAAGACCATGATTGCTAAACTGCTCAAGAGTTTAAAGATATCTGACCTACATTTCACAGTTTTGGGTGAAAAAAAAGAAACCCTCATTATGATAGCGGATAATGATTTGTTAGATCTCTTCAAGCACTATAGCTCATGGAAAAGCAATATGGAAAAGAATTCTCCCATAGTAGATATTTTCATTGATGTACCTCCTTTCTTTACATACTAAATTTTCCTGAAATTAAAACTTGGTATTATATTAATTTCTGCTCCAAAACGCACATTAGGCCTTATTTTCAGGGAAATGCAATCCGAACTAGCCCTCCGTTGTGTGCATCACTCACTCCACTCAACATGCACAATTTCTGCCTGTCGCTATCTCATGATGAGCAGAAACGATCCATGAAGTCGATGGCTATTGATATGTTGCCGAATGCAGGACGTTGATGCACACAGTTTCTGGTTCAGATCAACATTCCAGATTTGGCAACATATTGATAGCCCTTCCCACCCATTGACATCGGGGATCATTTCTGCCCATCGCCAAGACAGTGATGGGCAGAAACTGTATGCGTTGGGTGGAGTGAGGGACCGACTCCTTCTGCGGTTTTTGCTGCTGACTTTTTTGCAATGAACTTACTACTGGTAACTATGTCCGTCTGGCTGACGATCTTAATTAGGACTTATTTTTGGGGTAGGGCTTATATTTATGAGCAGGCCTGAAAAATCATGCTAGGGCTTATTTTTGGGGTAGGTTTTATTTTCAGGGAAACATGGTAATACTTATAATCAGTTATGTTAATAACATACATCATTACAGCAAATATGGCAATATATATTTTATGCAATTATATTATCTATTGCTTAGCACGTGCTTACTTTGTTTTTTAAATTATTGTTTCTGGATTTCTTGGTGATATAGGGAATGGTAGAAGTAATAGCAGAAAACTATCATAACATTTGGGCGAAGAAGAAGAAAATTGAATTGGAAAATAAGGGTAAGAATGAAATGCTTTAATCAACACCTGACATTTGATATAGGAATATATGAAAATATCAAAAACACAACAGTAATTGTCTGTGACTATTTTCAAAATTTTGCTATTGCAGTAAGTATTACTGAGTTATGGTTTTTCTATAGGGGCAGGTAGTCATCCTTTGCTGGTACCTTATGATACTTTGACAGCCAAAGAGAAAACTCGAGATAGGGAGAAAGCCCAAGAACTATTCAAATTTCTTCTTGTAAATGGCATTGCAATATCTAGGTAAGTTATACATCACATACAAATAAAATTCTGTCTAAGTGATGGTGGAGATTTTCTGTGTGAATTTAGCAAAAAGGTCAAGCAATAACTTAATATCTTAAATGAAATAACGGACAGTTTTATATGCACAACCTACGCATGGTACTCTGTTAACAACCACATATTTAGGGACCATTCACAATTAAGAAAGAGCTGAACCAATAGTAGTTGTGATCCTAGTTACATCAGTCACAACCTTCCTGCATTCACACAATCACAATTCAGGTGCTTGGTGCTCGGCTTGCAACTTTGACGTTGCATTGTCCTGTGGTCTCCTGATTACCATTTGTGGCCTTCTTTGGCAGCTTCCTATAAGCAAAGAAGACACAAATGGCGTCCCCATGATGTCCTTGCTTAATACTCTGCAGTGATTTGCCAGCATGCAGGATTGCCATCACTAAGTGGTGCAATCATGTGATGTCATGCTTTATGACTGTGTTGTTTAGCAGGGGAAATTCTGTGGTTATATAATTCCCAGCTATGCAAGAAACGCACAGATGCATTGATTGTAACATTACCTAGGAACTCTTACATTCATAAGAAAATGATATCCCACCCCGTCCTAAGGAACTCCACGGGAAGTTGATAGAAGAGATTATGATTATTGATAACATTTAAATAAGAATGAATAGAATGGCAAACATTAGTCTGGTATCGCATTTCCTAGATGTAAATATTATGGATTCAGTTTTTCTTTCTTTTTTCCATCATACAATCTATTTTGGCATAAAAATTTGCAGTATCAGTCAATGATCAAAATATGCTTAATTGCTTTTTTTGCTTTCTGGAGGGAAACATCTTCTGAAGGCATTTTCAAAGGTTTTGAAAAAATCGCCTTCCCCTCTTTTCAAAGATACTCCAAAGCTGAACATAGTTTTGGTGTTTCGTGCCTGTCTTTCATGCAGATAATTCATGGAGGTATTTCTTTTCTATTAGAAAGGGGACACAGTCCCAGGACTAAAGAGTGCTCAAATGACAGATGGAAGGGGCATCAAAATCATTGTTTGACAGGGTTGGAGGGTGCCAAGGTCAATCAGGTTGGTTGGTTGGTGAAACTAGGAAATAGTCTTCATTACTTTTCCTAGCGTCTGATGGAACTACATAGTAAAATCACCGGTTCAATGCAGAATTTCAGAAATAATTTGGGAAAAAATGATTCAGAATTCAGGGGAGCATAAGCTTAGCACCCTCTACAACTCTTTAGAGCAAATGCATGGTCTTTGTAAGCATGCAGATATAGGCAGTCTTGATGTGATTTTGATCATGATATAAATGCAAAATATATTTGTACAAAATGCAAAATTATTTTCACATTACCGTAAACCAATTAATGAGAGAATTAGAAATCTTAATCTATAATTATAAAATATATGCATTCTACACATTGGTTACAAAAATAATTGTTCAACTACAGTTGTTTTGCTGTCTTTGAGAATTAGAATCAATTTTTAAGAAAATAAATGGATATTAATAAAAATCTTGTCCTGATTGGTCAGTAAATATATGCTTCAAACAATCTTATAACATCTGATTTAAGGATGTAAATGCTAAATCAATGCAATGTTCCATCATCTGAACCTTTAACATAATTTTTAATAGACTAGTTTAAAGTGACAAAAACTCAAGTTATAATAAACATACTGTTGCAACTTTTTGTTGCAGCTTGCTAGATTTTTTTCAAACTATAGGTTAAACTTTTGTTTCACTAGAGGCTTAAACAGCATGGACTTGGATGCTTCATCAATGGAAAAGAGGTTTGCTTATAAATTTCTCAAAAGGATTCTTAAATATATTGACTCAGCTCAAGAATTCATTGCACATTTAGGTAAGTTTTGTTAATGTTTTTAAAAGCTAGAAATGAAAAAGACACCTATTGTGGCATTGTTACATTATTTTATTAGCATTACATTTATTACTAATAATGTACTAATACGTATTCATTCCCTCATGAGAAGATGTGACTCAAAAAGAGTTTGGATTCTTGTACAAACAGAAGGTGTTAGAAGAAATGGAGGCCTTGGCCATTTTTCCCACTGAAGAATTGAAACCAACTCAATATCCTCTTCTCTTGGTTTCCTTGCTTCAGGATGCATTTCTGTGATCAAGAGACAAGATGACAAACTATCTATGAACATTTTCTTTGAGAAATGATGTCCCAGTATTTATTCTTCAAAGTGGAAATGGTACTATTATTTCTGGCCATATGAAGCTTTCATCTTATTAGGCATGGTGCATTGTAGGAAGATTCAAACAGAAGAAATAATGTCATTAGGAATCTAGCATCATGTTATATCATGTAAAGTTTTCTTAATCTTATTTGATCCTTCAGGTACAAATTGTATGAAGTGGTAAAAGATCATTACACATTTGCAGTATATTTATTTATTAGATTTATATACCACTTTTTCTCCAGAAGTTTAAAGTAGCTTAAATAGTTATATTTCTTCATTTTATTCCCTCAGCAACCAATCTCTGAAGATGAAAAGAAGAGTGAAAGAGAGTGTTTGATCAATATGAATTTCAGTAGTTGATGGTGTTTATTTGTTTGTTATATTTTCCTCCAGGAACTCAAGACAATGTCTTCTTTCCTTCTCTTTCCCCCCCTCTAATAAATCCCTATAAAGAAACTTGAGCTGAAGGATAGTGACCAGTCCAAAACCACCTCGTGAGCCTCCATAGCTTAGGATGAGTTTGAATTATCCAACATATTGAACTCAATACAACTCTGGATGTCTTAAACAGTTTTCTACATAGATAAAATAAAGTTTTAATGGGAGAAAGCAGCAATTTAAAAAACTTACTCCACATATCATTTTCTTTGCTTGATTTGTACCTATTTTCAACTGTTGAAAAATCCCAAACAGCTGTACAATCTTCATCTAGTTCTTTTCCCCTTTTTCACTGAGGTTGAAAATAAATTTAGCAGAATACAGAATAAAAGTATGTCAAAAAGATACAGTAATGTTCTCTACAGTGGCAATTCTTTTTCAAAAACTCAGAACTAGCAATTGGACAATATGAATGGAACTTTCTTACACTGATTCAAATTTATAAGTTTGCAAGTATTAGTATTTACTACTTGATGAAAACGGTGAATAAATAGAATCATATGTTTAGCCTTCCTGCAGAATAAATTGTTGCCGCTTCTGGAATCCCACAAGCTTGAATAGTGTGATAATAATCATGCCTAATGTTTTTTATCTTTACATTGTTTCTTCACAGAAGCCATTGTTACCAGTGAAAAAACTGAGAAATCTCCACATGATCAAGAAATCAAATTCTTTGCCAAAGTGAGTAGTGTGTTAAATTAAATAATCTTCTTTAATTCCAACATTTTGATAAAACACCTGACTTCACTGTAGATTATAGCAGAAATCAAGAGAAATATATAATGTTTCAAAATTATTGTACGGAGGTCTTTTACACAGAAATTGTAGTGAATCAAATGCAAATTCAAAGGGCTTCAAGTTCTGACCTCTGCATTGTGGTCTAGAATCAGTGCTCTGACCCAAAAGACTGTATTGGAAGCTGATTTCCAAGAACCGGGAAGACTCGATGACTCTCCCTATAAGGGGATACCAAGGAGAGTTTTCCAAGACTCAGTCTAGGCATGGCAGGACTGGCTGTTTAAGGATTTCTCTGGAGGAGAGCTACAAAGGAGTCAGGTCCTTTTGCATTCTCACTTGAATCAAAACACTAAGTCCAATAAACAGAACAAAGTTATTTATTTGATTCTTTGGAGCTACACGTAAGAATCGATCACATGCTGAGTTGTTCAATGTTGGGACTGGGGCTTCTTGGGAGTTCACACACAGTTCAGCAGACATCTCCTCAGGTCCTGCCTCTTGGCTCAGCCAACTGCCAAGTAACAATCTGGTCGCCCTTACCATGTGTCACATGGGCAGCCACATTTGATATGCATTCCTAAACATGCCTACTTTCCCATATGGTTGAAGTGACCAATCCCCCACCTCCTGACTATGTAAAATTTCTACTGAGAGTGGCTGGTTTCATTCCTAAACTAAATAGTGAAAAAAAGAAATTTGACATTCTGACTCCCTGAAGAAAGACCGGACCTAGTACATACATACAGGATAAGAAAAAGGGAAAACATGTTAAGGTACAATGCATACTGTAACCACTTCATCCCCTTGGTTTGTTGGGATGATGTCGATGGAATTGTCTTATCAACTTGGGGTCGTTGACATCACTGGCTACCACCCATTGAGATTCCAACTAACTCTGTACTACGACTTCCCCCTCGAAATTCGGGGGGTCCAAAATATTGTTTATTTCATTGTGTCTCCTCCCTCTCACCAGGACAGGGAGCAGAGGTGGTGGAGCCACCAGTCTCAGGTTGGAAGTTCAATGGGGCTTCAAAAAACTACAATGGAAAACAGGATGGACTTTCTTAAATGAAAGGGGTAACTGTAACTGTACTGTAACTGGGTTGATTGGGAATGGCCCTATGTATTTGGGCCACAATTTTCTACAAAGCACATTTATGTTCAAATATTTCGTGAATAAGTATACTAGGTCCCCCACCCTAGCATTAGGCTTTGGGGTCCTTTTCTTCTCTGCCTGTTTCTTGTGCCTTTTATTCACCTTTTCCAAGGCCAGTTTTATATCTGGTCATACCATTTTTATACTATCCATCCAAGCTTCTAATGACATAGGGGTTGGAGGATCTTGTGTTATTTCGGGCCTGGGCACAAAATCAGTCCTTGACATGATTCTGAATGGTGCATGCCCGTACTGCTCTATACGGTATTGTTGTATGATACTCCCACAAAAGGTAAAAGATCAGCCTAATTAGTTTGATGAAAGTTAACGTAGCATCTTAAGTATATGAATACTATGGAGTTTGCACATTCCGCGAGGCCGTTAGTAGCTGGGTGAAATGTGAAACTGAGGCCCTGCACTGTGCCTATGGTGCGTAAGAATTCTGTCTAGAACTTGGCAATGAATTGGGTTCCCCGATCTGAAATTATCCTTTTGGGTCCTCCATGCAGCCAGTAAATGTGTTGGCAAATAGCTTCACCAGAGTCTTTGCTGAGGGGAGTTTGGGGCAAGCTATAAAATGCTCTTGCTTAGAAAACAAATCCACTACAGTCCATATTACAGTGTTTCCTCCACTGTTGCGTAAATCAACTATAAAGTCCATGACGATCTCCTCCCATGGGGGGATTAGCTACTGGTTGTAATAGCCTTGGGGTTTTCCTAGGCAACCTTTTCATGGTTGCACAAATGATGCACGAATGGATATACTCCTTGATATTCTTTTTCATTCCAGGCCACCAGAATTGTCTCTTAATCAAATGGAAGTTCTTAACAAATCCAAAATGTCCAGATTGTTTACCATCTGCATCATGAAAATTCTTGCTCCCTTTCCAAGCAAGATAATGATGTATCATAAAGTTTCCTTGATGAGACTGGTACCACATGTCATCAGCCATAGCTGTTTTGAAATCTTTTTTGATTTCATCAGTCTAGAAATTTTGTCTTTTCCCTATGTGGTACCGCATAGAGTGATGCAACTAATTCTCTGGACAGAATAACAGAACCAACCACCTCCTCTCTGACGCTCTGGTATTGGGGCATTCTTGATATGGCATCAGCTAAGAAATTTCTTCCCCGGGATGTATTTCAAAGTGAAGCCAAACCTGTTAAAGTCAAGAACCCACCGGACCTGTTTGGGTGATAGTCATCTTTTTGTCTTTAGGGCTTCAAGGTTTTTATGATCTGCCCATACCTTAAAAGGGATTTTGCTTCCCTCTAGAAAATGCCACAAAGTGAGGAGAACCCATCTAACGGTGAAGGTCTCCTTCTCCCATATTGATTACCTTCTTTCAGTGTCTGTCAACTTTTTAGATGTATAAGCACAGGGCTGCAGGTTCCCCTCTCTATTATTTTGCAAGTGGACCACCCCTATAGCAACATTGCTGGCATCAGCTTGTATGATAAAGGGTTGTTTGGTATTGGGATGTTCCAAGACTGGTTCAGCAGCAAACAATTGTTTCAATTTTTTGAACACGGCTTGGCATTCCAGAGTCCAATCTAAGGTTTGACTTGATTTCGGTTTGATCCCCTTTCCTATTTTCAGATTTGTGATCGGGAGCACTATTTGGGCAAAAGTGGGTATGAATTGCCTATATTCTTTGGTGCTTCCCACTCCAGGATGGTCCGAACCTTATTTGGATCCATCTCAATACCATGCCCTGAGATTCTATGTCCCAGATAATAAATTTTCGATTTATGAAATTCACTTTTAGACAGTTAGCGGTATAACTGAGCTTTTAGCAGTTTGGTCAATACTGTTTTTACTAATTGGACGTGTTCATCAAGAGATTCAGAGTAGATGAGAATTTCATTCATTCCTTTTTGGCTGGTTATGGGTTAACAGTGAAAACAACCCCCCTCTGCCTCCCTCTGTGATGGACAGTCCTTTGGTTCAGGTCAGAGACCAGTTCAGGGTTGACTGCATCCCTGGAGGTCCTGTGGTCCCACGTGCCATAGTCTGTTGGGGCCACAGGATACCAGATATTTTTGGACCAAATCGCTAGAGGATCCCATTTCTTAAATCATGATAACCCTAATATTATGTTGTCTTTTAGTCCGGGGACTACAATGAAGCGCATAGTCTCTCCGTGGGGTCCATAAGACATAATCAGGGGTTCTGTCAAAAGTGTAGCTGGTTTCCCCCTGGAGATAGTCCCATCCACCTGTTCAAAAGGAATAGGTAGGTACCAGGTTCGAAGACAGAGCCCTAGGATTTGTACGGTCTCAAAGTTAATGCAACAATGGGTACTCCCTAGATCCAATAGAGCTGTCTGGGAGATAGGCAGGCAGCCATTAGCCAAGGAGGAGGACCGAATAAGAAGCTTGCCGAAAACAGCCAATTTCTGGGTTGGGTAAGTTTGCTCTCTATCCCTCATTCCACAGTAAAATATAAAGAAAGTGAAAGAGAAAGAGTCCAATAGGATTGATCCCCCACACCTAAGACAGAAAAAGTGGCGAGTTCTTATCTGGTGTTTTAAAACAAACCAGAGTAATATCAAATAGAGAAAGACTAAGCAGGTGGAAAAGGAGGGGCTTTTGCTTTGAGTCTGGAAAGTAATGATTTCCTGTTAAAAAAACAACAACAGCCCTCAGCTAAGTGGAGAAAGAAAAAGTCTTACAAAGAAATAGACAAAGGCAACATTGATATCTAGTGGCAGGAGGGGAAATAGGAAAATACTATTGATCATACATAGATGCTATAAAAGTAAACACACTTGATATTACCTGAAAGATGAATAGATTGACCAAAAGAGATACAGCAGGGATAACTTCATCCTATGGTCAAGGAACCTCACAAACAGGACAACATAGAGATAAAAAGACAGAAATATGCAACAACCAAATATTTGAGGTGGTACAAAATATCAATGGAAGGCTAGGTATAACAACCCCAAAAATAGAGGTTCTAGTGGAACAGATGGCAGAAATTAAAATCCAAAATGAAAAACATTAACAACAGATCTTGAGAAATGAACAAAGAATCCACATGCTGGAAAACAAGATGCAAGAGAATGAGAAAAAAATAGTGGACCTCAGGGAGAAGAAGGAGAAATTGGAACATCACAATAATGAACTGGAATCAGCAATTGGAATAATGGAGCTAGAAAGAGCCAATCACTTCCTGAGGATCCAGAACTGAAAGAAAAGCCAGAGGAGGACATTAAAGAAAAAATGATCAACATACTAGCAAATGCACTAGAGGTGGACCCCACTGAAATCAGAAATGATACGGATTAAGTGTATAGACTAAATACAGCATATGCTAGGAAAAACAAAGTTCCCAGAGAGGTTCACATGAGATTTACTAAAAAGTCAGTTAGAGATGAGATCCTAAACCATGTTAAAGAGCAGTCAATAATATACAATGACAAAGAATTGGTAGTATTAACTCAAGTCCCTAAAAGAATCAGGGAAAACAGATGGCAATACCATTTTCTGACAAGTAAGTTAAACAAAAAAGGAATAAGGTTTAGATGGAACAACACAATGTACTATATTAATTCAGTATGGAATGCAATGGATTTTGAATGTACCTATAATAAACTGTTGGAAGAAGACATGCAAGAAGCTGGACAAAGGGAAGATCAAAACAGTGAAAAACAAAACAAGGATAAACTGGACCAAAGAGACAAAGAGGAAAGTCAAAGTAGACCAGAAGCAGGAACACAAGAAGAAGAAACTGGACAGAGAATGACAAGGGCTGCTAAAGCCAAACTAGGACAAAACTATGAATAGTCAAAATGGAATGTTTTCGGTTAATGTTAATGGATTGAATCACCTGGTGAAAAGAAACAGGATATTTAAAAAATTACAAACACTAAAAAAGAATATAATTTGCATACTAGAAACACATATAGCAAAACAGCACTATAAATTATCAGAAGAGTTGAAATTAGGTAGATTGTACTACTCATCAGCTGTGAACAGTAAAAAAAGTGGAGTAGCAATTTATATTAAAGAATTTATAGACTCAGAATTGATATATAATGATGATGATGGAAGAATTTTGATAGTACAGCTAAAAATATATGAGAAACAAATACTATTTATAAATATCTACACACCAAACACAAATCAAGAGAAATTTTATGACAAAAATAGTGGAGTTGAATGTCCAAAATGTTTGCATAATAGGAGACCATAATGCAATTGTGAACCAAATGAGAGACTATAATAACAGTAAAAAAACGAAAAAAGGGAGAAGGAAATTGCCAAAAACATTCAGCAAAATGAAAAAAGACCTAAAACTTCAAGATATATGGAGGAAAATAAATCCAATGAAACAATTCATATTCTACTCCAGCTACCACAAGTCATGGTTGAGAATCAATATGGTTTAGTTTACCTTAGAATTAGAACAAATAACAAAAGAAGTGGAGATTGAAGCAGCTACTTGGGCAGACCACGGCCCTATATCATTAGTGTGGAAAGATACACGAAAAACCAAGAGATAGTGTTTGGAAAGATCAATTATGGACAAACCAGAATTTATACAAAGGGCCAAAAAAGAAATGGCATTATTCATTAAAGAAAACAAGAAAGATGAATCATCAAACCAGATAATATGGGATACAGCTAAAGCCCTTTTCAGAGGCCTCACCATTAGCTATATGACCAAAAAGGAAAAAGAAAAAGAAAAAACACAGAAGCATAAAGGACTATATGAGGAGCTCAAATATCTAGGACATGAACTTACCAATTCACCAGGGAAGGGGGAAGTCAAACAACAAATGGAATTAGTAAAACACAAAATAAATTTGATCGAAACAGAAAAAATAGCACAACAAATTAAAAATTTTATAACTGGCTAGAAGGAAGGTGGAAAAGATAGCAATAGATGTAGAAAAAAGGAAGAGAGAAGTAGGAAGATACAAAGATAAAAGGGAAGCTCAACACCAGAGGAAATTGAAAAATAAGATAATGAATGTAAGGTGAGAAAAGAGAATCAGAATCAGAATCAGAATTTATTTTGCCATATGTGTCAGGACACACAAGGAATTTGTCTTCAGTGATCATGCGCAATACCTACATACATACACAACAAGAATACAATCAAGATACATTCATAATCAGTTTGAATATATAAGCATAATCACGATCAT